>JABUQX010124166.1:52500-69649 GCA_015478945.1 Trachelipus rathkii | reverse complement strand
AAAGAGAGAGAATCCCCGAGTCTACTCAAACAAATCAACTATATTTTAATGGAATTATAAAGAATTCTTAAGCCGCTAACCAAGGCGCAATCGATGAGGGAAACAAGCTGTTACTTACCGTCGCAAGGCAAGAGGATAGGGTTCGATCACTAGTCGGCGGATACTATAGTTGTCACATTACCTAGAGGAATTCCTCTCCTAGAGTAGGAAAAGTATTTCAGGCTTTTACCAAATATTACACATATAGGTTTTCCACCTAGGAGATATTTTCCAAACCTGAAAAAGATATCTAAACGTGGGCTTGAGAGCCAGAGCCGCAAGGTTTTGGGGTGGATCAAGCCGAATCAAGTAAAAATTTTTCTTCTCTCAAAAAAAAAAAAAAAAAAAAAAAAAAAAAAAAAAAAAAAAAAAAAGAGCTTCAGAGTCAGAGTTGCCAAACTTTAAAATAATTGAGTTGGAGTCGGGCCCGAATAATTTTAAAATGGTAGAGACAGAAATCAGCGAAAAATTAATTACTGGCAAAGGCAGCCTGGTTCCAAATTCCTTGGTGACTAAAAGTGCTCATTAATTATTATTAGACTGTATATTATGTTTATTTTAGTTTGAATTCTTAAAAAGTTTGCTTATATTAGGGTAAAGTAACAAAACCACTGCTTTATTAGGCTAAAAATAATAAAAAGAAGGCTTATCAGGGTAAAAATAATAAAACTACACCTTATTATGGTAAGGGCAAAAAAACGCAGCTTATTAGGGTACTTTCTACCCTAAAAAAGGGTGGAAAGTAACTACTTATAATCAGTGGTGACCTACATGGAAGCCGGTTAGCCCGGTTCATACTAATAGGATGTTAAAGCTTTTTCGGGAAAAAGAACCGGCTATTAACCTTGTTATCTGATTGAAGAGAAAAGCGAATTGGCTGTTAAATAATAAATAACAAAGCCGAGAACCGTTTGTTAAAATTTTGGCAGCTCACCATTGGGTATAACCATACGGAGCTGCAGGGAATGAGCTAAAACAAAAATTTTTTGAGGGTTTCACGAACTTGGTTATTAAAGAATCTTAAATCTGCTTAAGGTTTAATTCAGAAGGATTATATCGGTAGGATTGCTCGATAATCAAATTACCAATTCTACATCGAAAGCAAGATTGAATACCTACTACCACATTAGTGGATAATATTTGACTGAAAAAAAAAAAATTCATACTATTGGTTGAGGAATTTTGGATAAAAAGGTAAATCTCCTTCATAGATAGTAAATTCATGAAGGATGTTGTCATCTGCCAATCGTAAAGAAATTTTCTTTTTCAGACAAAAGTCCTCCATCAATAATTAACAGACTACAGGCGAGATTCATCCATTAAAAGGACTTTTTGTCAAATATAAAAGGATTGAGAATACTTTTGACCATTAAAATCTTTACTGAAAGATTTCTATACTTTTGCATGTTCTACAAAATAAACAATGTATCAATCTAGATATAATTCCACTCTCACGAAGGGTCTTCATCTTGTCAGTGGAACTAGATTCTAGAACTAGAATTTGAACTGTAACTAGAATTTGAATCCGAACTAGTTCGCTCCTAATTTTTCCTAGTGATATAAGGAAGATTGAGCTTTCAAGTGCCGTGACCTCTAAAACTAATCAAGAGTTTTCTAAATACAAAATTACAAGTTGTATGGGTTGCCTGGTTCTGTAGCTTCCTGCTAACCCCAATATTTACATATATTATAAAATGTGTATTATATATGTATGAACATCATTATACAATATCTGTACACCTCTCATAGTAGCTTTGTACACGGCTATATACACCTGTAACATCACTCAAAAAGGGGGTTCTCTGTATGTTAATTTTAATTATTATTGGTATTTCATTATGTAAGGAAAATATTTGGTGACTCTTCTGTACGGCACCATTGTCGTAAAAATGAGTCACTGCAAAATGCTGCCCGAGAAATGCCTGGCATTTGAGGGAAGGCAAGGGCAGTTAGACTTCAAGTTACAAGAAGAGAGGTCGCATTAAGCTTCGGCTCGTTAAAAGACCGGAGAATTGTGTTTTGATTATAGAAATTATAGTGTTAGCTTTCACTAATCTTATTAATGACTGTGAACTGGCCTATTGTGTTAACTAATGAATTAATTGCATTTAAATTGTTCTTAACATTGATACCATTAATTACTATTCGATTTACTTAATTTTAAAAATAAAGATAAGAAGTAATTATTCCTTTTCATTACCACTGTATTAACTCTTCAAGGGTTGATACAAAGGAAATGGTAACCCTTTCAGAGTGACATTGAACTCCCATACCTAACTGATCTGAAGAGTGTCAAACAGTGAATTAATTCAAACAGTGCCTAATTAAGACAGTGAAGTGAAAAAAAGTGCCAATTCAAAACACAAACACACACAAAAAACAACACAAAAAAAAAAGTTCAAATTCCCCGAAAAAGCAGTGAAATAAGAAACCCTAATAGGAATGTGTCTAAAAAAAAAAAAAAAAAAAAAAAAAAAAAAAAAAAAAAAAAAAAAAAAAAAAAAAAAAAAAAAAAAAAAGAAAAAAAAACCGTTAAGAATGCCAAGTCTAAAAAGAAAGTCACCCAGAGTTCAAACGAAGAGGAACAACATAGCTATTGTGACTCGGTCTCAATCATCAAGACCCCATCACACTCCCCCAGAAGTCCCCCCGACCGAAGGAGTAAATGAAGAAGGTGACGCATCACAATACGAAACAGAATCGGAAAGCGAAATCCAAGAAGAGAATGAAGCAACAAACCTGGTGAAGAGTCACCCTTCCCCCACTCTCTTAGGGAGAAAAGGAAGAAAGAAGAATCTCCCCCTCAATGCTATCCCCCCTTTCAACGAATTTGATGCATTAGAAATGGAATTCGGAAAGACAACAGATGATCCTTGAGAGTTAATGAATCAATTCGAGGCCGAGGTGAAAGGTGTACGCGCGTTCGTGTTTGTGAAGCAGTGGCATTCAAAATTACATAGCCAGCAAGATTTACATTCGTTGAAAAGACTTCCCCTAAAAGACGATTGTTATATTCTCTATTAACTATGTTAATTATGAGTAATCATTTATGATAATAACTCTATGCACCATCGCTAGGAACAGCAGATGAAGAAGTCTTTTCAATGCAGGAATGAAGGAGGGGGAGCTTCCATCCGATTATGTAATTAGGATAAAGGAAATGCTCGGATTATCCACTTTCGATTCAATAACGGACAACGATGCCAAATTTAGAGAACTCTTTCTCTTACGATTGCCTAAGCAATTACAGATCTCCCTCATGACAACAGAGAAGAACCATGATTTTGAGGAATTAATTGAAATTGCCGACGACATCTTTAACAAATTTTTTTCCCAAAACGGTGCTCGCCAATCCCCCGCGGGGGGGAGAAACGAATGGCAATCTGTGAACGCCGTACGACCAGCAGAAGAGAAAGTCACCAAGCCACCCAACAGAGAGACTTCAGCACAAGAGAGGGAGATAAGTCGACTGATAATCTCTCATGAAAAGTCAGCTGAAGAAATGAGATCACTCGCCAAGAGCGTAATATAGAGCTCGCTAAGACGATGTGTCAGAATGCGAAGAAATTACCTACGGACCTCGCTGCTTGTGGTGTCCCGCATACTGATGAATCAGAGAATTCAATGAGGAAGGGAAATTTTCCAAGGAACCCGATTAGGCATATAAACAACCGTTGCTGCGAGCCCTAGTAAAGAAGGTCTTTGTAGGTTTCCATAAAAAATTCTTACAACCGTTCCTTTAATGTGAGGGTCGATATTGTCCAATGTACACCTTGATATCGCAAACCCCCGGCAAACTCCCTTCCCCGCAGCGGAACCCAACATTTCGAACCAAGGGAATGGAGAGGTTGGCCTGGTGAGACGACTCGCAGGCCTAGATGGGGGTTAAAATATGTGGGAAGAATAACGCTTCGTGAGTAGAAATCTTGTAATTGTTTACCCTTGCCAATTTTTGTATGAATAAGTCTAATTTTGGGCGGGGAAATATTAATTTTAACTATAGTAGAAGACATTATTATAATGGTAATCAAACTAACGGTAGAAATTATAGTCATAATCATAATAATGGTAATTACAGTAACTATGATAGGGACAATTTTTATAATAATAATCCCCATGGTAATGAAAATATTGATTATAACAGTAATGTTTATGATAATGATGCACGTGTTGATTATAATAATTTTTATAATAATAATGGGTATGCTAATCTTAATGGCCATAATAGTAATAGGTATTTTAGTAATAATTGTAATTATATTAATCGTGGGTATGATGGAAATGTTAATTATATTAATAGATTTAAATGGAATAGAAATTTTACTTGTAAAAATAATCAAGGGCGAGAGGGGGTAATTAACAACGCATCTGAAAACGAAAGTTTTAATGATGAGAGGGTGACTCAAATGGACGAGGTGGGGACTTCTAGCGGGTCAGCTTCTCTCCCACCTGAGTCAACCTCTCCCCCACAGGAGTCCTCTTCGACTTTACATTGTAACTCAATGCATGGTGAGATTAATAACGATAATGACAATAATAATAGTAGTGATTGTAGAATTAGAAATGATAGCCATAGTGATGGCGATGACGGTTTTGTAAATTCTTCTAATTACATTGAAGACGATAGCTTTGTAAATGAGTCGCTGTCTCCCCCGACCGAGTCGACCTGCTCCCCCACTCCACTCACTGGGGAGAAGGCGGGGGTAGAGGCGATTCTGACTTGTGAATCTATACTTATTGATAAAAATAATGATAAAAATGAATTTGTAATTAATGAAGGGGGCGAAATTCCCTTTCTGAAAATGAATTGTATTAGCTTTTAGGTGATGCACGCCGGAGGTTCCTTCTTCTTGCCGATAAAGCATGAGTGGATTCATAAATTTAAAGAGATAATGCATGTGACTTATCTGGTAATACTGTAGTGGAAGTTTCTGGCAACTCAACTAAAATCGTTGCAGCTATTAGAGATGTAGTTTTTGATAAATTGTATTACATTTCGGATAAAACTAACAATGAATCTTACCTACTAGACACCGGAAGTTGCCTCGACCTGGTGGTAGCGTCTGAATTAGATAAGGGGGGTGCCGTTATTGGCACTGCCAGAGCCGCAAATGGAGGCTGCATGAATATTTATAATAAAAGGGTAATTAAAATTGATTTGGGGTTAGATAGACTTTACAATGTGCATGCCTACGCTGCAGATATCAAATTTAATGTTCTCGGCATGCCTTTTCTCAAAAAACACGGGTTCATTATTGACTTTAGGTGTCATTATTTATTAGATCCTAGCACGAAACGTAGTATTTCTCTTAGTAATGAGGCTTTCGATTTTTCCAAGCATGTACGAAATTCTATATTCCCTCTAGCCGCTGTCTCTTTAAATATACCGCTTTGCGAATACGAATTAGTTAATAATTTAATTAGGAAGTACCAAGTCTTGTTCTTAAATCCATATGAAGCTCCTAATTTAAATTTAAAGAATGATCAACTCACAAGATGGCGCTTTATCTGTACAAAGTACAGGAAAAAGAGAGGCGTGGCTTATTTTGACAGCTGTGAGAATGGCTTTGTCGCTCATTCACAACTTAATGGTAATGAAACTATAGGGGAGGGGGGAGGGGGGGTAGAGATTGTACTATTGGGAGGGGGGTTGAAGATTGCACTGTTGATGAGGGGGGAGGGGAGAGAGAAGAATGTCCTTTGAAGGAAGAAATTTTGTGCGAGTTGGCGGCAAATTACCCATACCATGTGAATGTCAGCGGCTCGCCGATACAATTAAGGAGTAGAAGTATAGCACCGCATCTTTTTGAAAAGGCCAAGAAGGAAATCAATAAATTATTGGACGCGGGGGTCATTTCGCGGGGGAGAAGCGATTGGGGTTTCCCTACTAGCTTCTTGCCAAAGTCGGATGGCAGGGTTCGTTTAGTCGTTGATTTGAGGTTATTAAACCAGAGATCAACTGACAATTTTACTCTGCCTAAGATTAAAGATATCATATTGCAATTACAACATCATTGCAAATTGCTAACACGGCTAGATATTCGGCCAAGCTTACTATAAACGGTGCCAATCAGCGAGGAAAAAAGAAATGATTTCACTTTCTTGTCCTTTTGGTAAACTACAGTTTTAACTATTAATTAATGAAGGACATAAGTGGTTCTTCTAGTGCCTTTTCGAGCGCTTCATTCAAGATTCTTGCTTGGAGATTTAAAGGATATTGTTTTTGTTTATTTAGATGACATATTAAATTGCCAGTTCGACTGCTTGAAGAGCATTGTTTGCAATTGGTTGAGTAAAGTTTATAGAGAGATTAAAAGTATACTATGAAATATTTATATGGAACACCAAACAAAATGTGTACTTGCACGTAGGAGAAACAGGATTTTCTAAGTTTCAATATTAGCGAAAGGGAATAGGCCTGAGTAAGAGAGAAAATTCGATGCAGTGGTGAAATGTTTGCAATAGCCAACAAAATCAATCACCTTAGAGCTTCCTCGGTCTATATAACTTCTGCCGAAATTAACATAGTCGGGGAGCGGCCCATTGTTGCAACCCCTAAACAAAAATGTTGAAAGGGAAAACCCGCGCTCCAATTAAAAAGGATTTCCTGGGGAGTAGAAGCCGAGCGAGGCATTTCAAGAGCTAAAGCGCTTATGGTGAGTGCCCCTATTTGTCCGTTCCCTGAATGAAAAAACTGAGTTTACTATTATATCACGAAGGTAGCGAGCTTACAATAGCCACGCACCTTAATGGAGAAGAAAATAATTCAGACAAGGATTTTCGCAACTTTACAGTATCTCATCTTACTGAGGTGGAATGGCACTACACAGTTAGTTAAGGAAATTATTTTGCGTCAAATAACAGTTTACATAAAATACGCTTACTTAATTGCAAATAGGAAAGTCAGTATTTGTACCAGCAACAGTGGGCTAATCACGGCTTATACGAAAAAGAGTGCTACAAAAGTTCATAATATTCGGGAAATAAATTTATTGAACACCATTGCAAATTTTGACATTGAGTTTAAATTGGTCTCTAAGGCTAAAAATAAATTGGCGATAATTTTGACAGAATTGGCTAACGAAAGAGATAAGATTATAGAGGCTGGGGATTTGCAATTGCAATTAGCTTGTATAGAAAATGGGGAGTGGGCGTGGCCAAAAGAAATTGCCATGGAAACGGAGTTACAACTGGAGGAGGAGTTTAGTGGATGGAATTCTCTGAATTCCGTTATGGAAGGGTTAAGCCCTTTAAACCGAACGTTAAAAGAACAAAACTTACTGGAGTATTATAATAATAATAATAATAATAATAATAAATATAATAAGTAATAATAATAAATAATATAATATAATAATAATAATAATAAGTAATAATATAATTAATAATAAGAATAAAATAATAATAAATAATAAGAATAAGAATAATAATAATACTAATAATAATAATAAATAATATATAATAATAATAATAGTAATAATTAGATAATAATAATAACATAATTAATAATAATAAAAATAAATATAATCACTCATAATAATAGAAAATAATAATAAATACAATAATAATAATAATAATAATAATAATAATAAAATAAAGAATAATAATAATAATAATAATAATAATAATAATAAGAATAATAAAGCTACGAATTGAATTAATATAATATAATGATATAATAATAATAATATAATAATAAATAATAATAATAATAATAAATAATAATAATATATATAATAATAATGAAAAATAATAATAATAATATAATAATAATAATAATAATAATAAAAGCGATAGTGGTAGTAGTAGTAGTAGTAGTAGTAGTAGTAGTAGTAGTAGTAGTAGTAGTAGTAGTAATAATAATAATAATAATAATAATAATAATAATAATAATAATAAAAGCGATAGTGGTAGTAGTATTAGTAGTAGTAGTTAAAAAATAATAGTAGTGGAAATGATAATAGTAGCGAAGCTGGTGAATGAATAATGGACTTTTGCACATGATTTTGTAATAACAATACTAAACTTACAGTAAAAAAGAGGTTAAATGGAATGATGAGAGAAAATTCAGGATGGTGTTAGATGTTCAAAGAGATAGCTATAGAACAGGAGACTGATGGTTATATAAGGGGGACCTAATAAAGGGGCTGAAAACTAGTGGATTGAAAGGCCTGTTACAAGGAATTCATTCCCACCATCGGGGGGCAAAAGCAGCTGTCTTTGGCGGTTGACCATCTCTACAGGCACAGCTAGAATATTAGTACCGGAAAATCTGGTGGATGATGTCATAGAGAAAATACATAACACAAATCACTTGGGAATTAAACGGACGTTGACTATCCTGAAAGCGGATTTTGTCTTCAGATTTATGCATAGTAGAGTAAGGAAATTTATACAGAGTTGTGACGTCTGTCAGAAAAACAAGAGCGTTAGAAGGATATCTCCAGAATTCGGCAGATTTAAGGAAGTCTCGGAGAAATTCGACACCCTTCATGTGGACTTATGTAAGCTTCCGTATAGTATGGGGTTCAATTATCTGCTTGTGTTTATCGACAGATTTAGTAAGTATCCCTTCGCCTACCCTCTTAGGCAGGCGACGGTCGACTCGGTGTTGAATGTGTTAGTGGGCGAAATTTTTCCGTTCTGTGGCTCTATAAAAAGGCTCATCTCAGACCGGGGAAGCCAGTTCACTGCCAAAATATTTAATGACGTGTGTAACCTACTCAACATAGATAATATTAACACAACGCCTAACTCCCCTCGTTCGAACGGACTAGCAGAAAAATTAAATCAAGCTCTCATAGTAACACTAAGGTGTATGATTAATGATAGGGAGAATGAAGGGTTAAAATGGCCTGAAATTTTGCCTTGGGCACTGTACTGTTTGAGAATTAGCCCTATAAATGACCAAGGGGTTACTCCCAGTGTGCTTATGTTCGGCCAAAATCTATCAGTGCCAGGAAGCTTGTTACAGAAGGAGGCACTCAGTGCCACAGTCAGTCAAAGTGCTTATTTGAAGAAATTAGTGGCTTTAATGCGTAGGCCTTTGGCACCACAGGTTGTATATAAAAATAAGAATATATTTGTCCCGAAAGATCTTCACAAGGCAAGGGCGGTGTTAGTAAGAAATCAACAGTATAATGTAGGGAAACTGTCAGAGAGATACTCCGGACCTTTCAGGGTGCTACGGATAAAAAAGAATAATGTTTATATTTTAAAGCAAGGGAAAGAGGCAGTAGAAAATTTAAGAAATGTAAGAATTTTTATAACATAGAACGAGCAGGGACGGCTGAAACCAAGAGAAAAATAAGGTGTAAAAAAAAAAAATAAAAAAAAGAAGAGAAAAAAAAGAAAGAGAAGAGAAAGGAAAAAGGGGGAGGGGGCTTCCTAGTTCTGGCATGCAATTCCTTAGAATTAGACAGTAATGTTAAATTTGATATTTATACCTTTAAACAAAAAAAAAAATCAGTCTTTCTTTCCTCTATCTAATGCTACGGCTGAAGAGCATGCTGCCAAACATTAATAGTTGTGAATAAATTCCTATTCTTTACAAAATGTAACAGGAAGGGGTTGTAATAGAAGGGTTGAAATAGTCAAACCCCCCGAGGTGGGGATTAAGAAGGTCTTTTATGTATTTTGTAACAATGTATTGTAAGAATAAAATTGATTTCGTAGATAATATGTCATTAACTACTATAACAAAAAAAAAAAAAAAAAAAAAACGTGTGAGGACAAGATTTCTCTTTGCCCTCACAATAATCCTGTACACCTCTCATAGTAGCTTTGTACACGGCTATATACACCTGTAACATCACTCAAAAAAGGGGGTTCTCTGTGTTTGTTAATTTTAATTATTATTGGTATTTCATTATGTAAGGAAAATATTCGGTGACTCTTCTGTACGGCACCATTGTCGTAAAAATGAGTCCACTGCAAAAATGCTGCCCGAGAATATGCCTGGCATTTGAGGGAAGGCAAGGGCAGTTAGACTTGCAAGTTACAGAAAGAGAGGTTCGCATTAAGCTCGGCTCGTTAGAAAAGACCGGGAGAATTGGTTGTTTTGGAATTAATAGGGAAATGTATAGTGTTTAGCTTTTAGCTAATATTATGTAATGGACCTGTGGAAGCTGGCCTTATTTGTGTTAATCTATTGAAATTGATTGCATTTTAAATTGTTTCTTAACATTGATACCATTATTTACTATTCGATTTCCTTAATTTTAAAATAAAGATAAGAAGTAATTATTCCCTTTTTATTACCACTGTATTAACTCTTCAAGGGTTGATACATATATATATATATAACATTCAAATTATTGAAATTTTCTTGAGTTCGCTCCCAAATGGGTATTGCCCTAATCAAGGTGGGAAATGTTTTCCATCAAAGTTTCTGAATGAATCGAAGCAGTCTTCATAACATGAAGCCAATACTTTACCATAGTAGTGACATTTTTAATGACTCAAAACCACAGTAACGCTTTTTTCTAAAGCCTTTAAATTACTAGATGTACTCTTCCATCGCTCACCTTCCATTTTTTTTTAATGTAAATTAATAAAAAATGATTTCTTTTAAAAAGTAATCTGTTAAGTATTCAACGATTTAAAATTCTAAAATATAAAAGTATTGATGCGTTATAACTTTTATCAAAGTTATAAACACACTTTAACTGTTAATTGAGAATATTTCTAGGGGTTTAATGCCTGATTTGTAAAGGCACTAGAGCTATAAGTTCCTTGAAACTTGTTTACTTAACATGTAACTATAATTGTCCGAAAAAATGATTTTAGAATATCGTAGAACTTTTGAGAGCAAATATTTTACGAGTCGTCGTCGGTCTTATTGAAAAGCGCGAATAAGCTCTTCACAACAAGCCAATCGGATTCAAATTTCATCATGCTAAAATATAGTATAGAGCTTAACCTATACTAAGTCTGAACTTAAGTGCATAAAATTTCCAAATTCTGAATTAAGTTTTCAATCAATTCAAAATAGTAATAGATCCTTCTTTCTATACCTAGGATCTGGATTTTAGTCGATTTCATTAATTCAGAATCAAGTTGAATATTCAATCCAAAAATACTATAGCTATGTCTGAATTGAATTGGATTGATTCAAATTGCTAGTGTGAATAGCGGCAAAACATCTTGCTATTCTTTATGGGATAAAACTTTCCCTAAATCTCGATAATCAGTCTTTTGTGTTCATTTGGATCAAGAGTGTTAGGATTGTTACTGTGTTTGAGAAGGGGTTTTCTATTGAGGGTCTTGGCGTTCAATCTGGAGCGGGAGACATAGAGGATACAACTTCAAGAGAAACGTATACAGGTTTTAAATGAGCGGGTTTCAAATTACTGGTTAAATAAGTGATATATACTAATACTTCCGGTAATTATATATTGTGCTTCATGTAAGATGGATTGAAACAGCATTAAAAATAACTATCTTGATAAATGATTGGTGTTCCTAATGTTAAATCTAATTAGGGTATGTTAATTTAAACATTTTGGTTCATTGTAATTACCAATAAATTTTTTTCGTGGTGTAAAATATTTTCTTGCTAGTAATTAAAATCTGCCCAATAAATAAATAATAAAAAAAAGAAATGCTGGTCTACAAATGTTTGGGGTAATTAGGAAGTGTCATATTGATCTGCTGATAATAATGTTCAAAAGGATAGAATGAGAGAATGGTGTAGATACAGACTCTTGTCTCATGTATACAAGTTGGAGTTCCTAGTTCACGTGAAATTGTTCATGATTTCTTGCATAACTAACTTGCAGAAGAATCTTTTTGAGCACTTTGTAATTATTTTAAGTGTTCTGTTATTATTTTTAAAATTGCATTTGTTAAATGTTGACAACATGTAATCGATAAAAGTGACCAGACAAACAGTGGTGATGCTGCTTTTTCTTCAGTTTTTTTACAGATTACTGTTACTTGTTTTAATCTAACATTTTTATCCAAGCTTAATTAATGTTCGATAGGAGTTCAAGTATGTTTTTGTTCATTGTTTTTCCATATTTCAATGTAAAGCTTCTTAGCGGTAGCTTTCTTATAGAACATTTGTATGTTTTTAATAAAATTTTTTGCCCCCCCGCCCCTGGAAAAAATATCACGAGATTTTTGATTACCCTATTCACCTTTGAAAGATCTTAACCAAGTATATCTATGTAGAGCGTAAAGGATACATGATAAGGCAGCCCCATTAATAGGACCCACCAGTCTTGGTGAAAAAGGAACTGCTCTAAAAACGAGGGTCTTGGAAGCCTGGCAATCTTCATATGCTTCCCAGAGAGACTAACTACTTTTTGACTAATCACTTTATGCTCACTGGGCGAGGGGAGGTACTTCCTCAGGAGTTTATATCGCTGTTTAGGTTAAATTCAATAGAAGGGTAGAATAATTACTCTTCAAACCAGTTCTCTCCTGAGAAATGGTCAACTGAATGAGATGAACAAGAACGAGGTGACTGATACTAGCATTTACAAAATCTGCCGCATTTTATTCACGCGACATTCCGAAAGAGGATATTTAAGAATTCCGCTCGGGGAACTCACAACCCTCGTTGATTGAATAGAAACATATAAGCACACCTTTAATATCAGAATTAGACGTTTATTATAACTCTGGAATGTATTATTGTAAGAAGTAGGATATTTTTAAGCAGACTCCGCTCTATCCTTGTTTAATATTAATGGCAACAGGTGGTGGTCTTGAATAAGAGATAAGCAACATAAATCACAAATTCCTTAGTGTCTAATTAAAACCTAATACAATAAAGCAGTTTGTCAATACAGGTTTTGAAAAGAAAAAATGTACTGACAATTAGCTTTCCTCGCAGTGGTATAGAAATATTAACGTTCTCTATTTCAGCAACTGTCGCACCTTCATCATTTAAACATCTGGGCCCCGTCCCGCCTAACCTTTAAAAGTTTCACATTCAATTTGATGGACATGCAGCTTTATTCTTCAAAAGGTATGTTGTGACTATATATATATATTACAGAATTCCGTGTAAGCGAACGGGTAAATTAAAGCCCTCATATTTTATGAACATTTTTTTTTTTTGTGGTTTCTCCATTTTAAAAAAAATAAATCCGGACTAGGCTTCCAGTCCAAATCGATTTTAATTTAAACTGCTTCATTTTCGCAGTTAAAACCATTTTGAAATTAAGAAGCTTTCCGATTCCAGTCCAATTAGGCCTAATATAGGCAGCAGAAAAAAAAATCTACAAAACAAAACCTTTGGGTCTCCCGAAATGTTGCTGGGAAAAGGTTTTTTCCCCCTTCAGAACGATTAACTTGAATAAGAGAAATGGGTATCCCTATCATTCTCTCAGGGCTAGGAGTCATTAGGAACAGGTTTGTAGTGGACCAGAGAAGAAAAAAAATTTTTGCAGTCTTAGCAGGGTTGTGGGTCGGTTCAAGAAATTTTCCGCGACTCCGACTCCACCCTCTTGAAATTCCGACTCCGCTCCACCCTTTTTGGAAAATTACCGCATGGATCTTTTGACTCTTTTTCCTGGGCCCGTGACTCCACCCCCTCTTCAAAATTACCGACTTCGACTTCTCTTTCAAAATTGCCGCGCCGTGACTCCCGACTCCTCTCTCTCTTCTTTTCTAAAAAATCTACTACGTTCTCGCCTCTCGACTCACACAACCCTGAGTCCCTTGGATGCAACTCCCTAATATTAAATATTGGAGCTGGAGCTTGCAAACTTTTAAATGATAGCCAGGCCGGCCGGGAAATTTGAAAAAATAAAAGATTATGGTAGTCAGAGTTTGGGAACCGAGGATATTTTTAAAATAATGGAGACTGGTAATAAAAATGGCATTAGTTTGATAATTTGCAGTAAGCTTAGTATAATTGTTAAATTGAAATAATTCCTGGGGGTGGGTGGGGCGGCGCCCCGGGGGGGCATTCCCTCCCTAATGCCCTCATTTTAATAAAAAAAAAAGTTTTTGATTAATTTTGTAAAGTTGAGTAAAAAAAAACAAAGATTTACTTTCTCCCGCAAATTTTTTAATTCAAATAACCAATAATAATTTGCAAATTTAAAAACATACGGATTTGCATACATAATTTCAATGGTAAAGAAAATTAAATTATTATTATGAATTGTCTAAGAATATAATTTCTGCAATGAACAAATTATAAAATCCATATTCATTCCTTGTGCATATTCATTCCAGGCCAAGGCATATTCATTCCCTGGCATATTCATGCTCCAGGCATATTTCATCCCTGGCATACTCCCATATTCATCCTGCTAAAATCGGGGAATTCAAGGCCACCCTTCTGTTCTGTTGACTGTTCATACCCAGCGTTTTATTTTACTATCTCTGCAAATAATAATAATAAGAAAAATTTAAGAACGAATTCGAAAAAAAAAGAAATCAAATTAATTTGTTAACATTTAGTAAAATCAAAGTTTCTTGAACCACCTGTGAAGTTTTGTTAGCTGGTGAAAAAAGAAAAAAAAATCCTTTTACCAATTTCATATTTTGGGAAGAAACTTATGTCTATAAAAAAAATATTAAATCACTACAACCAGGTTAATATAATAAAAATTAATTAAATGACAATGACGAAATGGGAAATAATGTTACATTACTCAGAAACCTGAAATAAGGAAAAAAACGTCGCTATTTTTACCAAATAGAAACTATCACTGAAACTTAAAAGTAATTTAAACGAAAAATAGTTTCCAGCCGTTTTTGGAAGTAATCTATTTGAACACTGGTGTAAATAACGTTTTTTTTTTTAATAAAAAAATCTCACTAACATAACAGCAATCAACGAAATATGCCAAGTTATATATTGTAATTAAACTATTATATAAAAATAAAACTTACTCTTTCATCTCGTCATTCTCCATCATCGATACCATTTTGCTTCATAATTCCCATAAGGACCCGACGATCGGGTCCTCCTTACTTGACCCATGTCAGTTTTTTTTCTTTTTAGCGTCGAAGAAATCGCTTCTCCTCAGAAGTTATCGCCTCCCATTTAACAAGACTGATTGGTATTTTGCCGGCGAAAATCACCACCATATCTGGAAAAAAGGTATATTTTTATTTAGAAACGGTAATTGGCAGAAGAACATTCTAGTTCTCAAATACAAGGGTGTTGCCGTACACTGAGGTTTGCTATTATAACTCATGAATGTGTGTGTATATGGACCACCTGCTCAATTTTTTTTTCCATCGATATATATATATATATATATATATATATATATATATATAGTAGTATAATATAATATATATATATATTATATATATATATATATATATATATATTATAATATATATATATATAGTATCATTATATATACTAAATAGTATATATCTTTTCTTTTCTTTCTTCACCTTTCTCTTTGCCCCAAGATTGGGGGTAAAGGTGCGCTACAAGCATCGGAAAAAGAAAAGCAGTAGAAGAATGAGAGAACATAACAAACGTCGAAAAGAAAGCCCAGCCTTCGCCCCCGTCTGTACCAATTAATTAGTGAGAGTTCGTCACAGACAGAAAATCCACCCTTAGAGCAATCATGGGACCGCGCGACCTCACTAATGGTAATCCGTCATGTAGGGTTCATGCCCCTGGGCCCAGGTGGGCCACAAACCATACCCCCATACAAACCCCGCCATTCTCTCCTAATATGCACCTTTATTCTCAGGCCTCTGCCAAACTCACATGTCTCTCCTTCAGACATTCGTCCACCGACTCAATCCACTTTCCCCTTCGTCTCCCAGCCGGTCGGTTCCAAACACACTCCCCACTATATACATCCGCCTTAACCAACCGACTATCATTTCATCCTTTCCACATGACCAACCATCTCAACATACTTTCCATTTATTCTCTGTGCATTTACCCTCTTTCTTCCACAACCACACCACTCCTCTATACGTTCATTCCTCTCTTTATCAATTCTTCTCAACACCTTAGCAACAACCCTAAGATTGTCCATCTGACACATTGAACTTTAGATCTATACTTCTTATTCCAGACCATAGTCTCACTACCTATACAATAACACAGGTAACAACATACCCTCATGTAAGACCCTAGCACACTCCAAAGACCTTTTAGTCCCTTTTGCATTCACACAACGAGTTTATTGCACCATCTCCACCTTCCTGCCATTCACAACTTTTCGACTACACCTGCAATCGTACCGTTCCCTTCTCATCCAACATATACCCTAAATATTTAAACTCAGACATTGTTCCAGCTGCTCACCATCTAACATAACTTCACACTGAGGAGTGTCCTCACTCACAACCATAACCTTACTCTTATCCACCTTTACTTTCAAGCCCCTCCTTTTACACACCCTGCCAAATCTCTCTACCAATCCTCTCAAACTCTCTTCAAGATTCGCCACACAGAACCAAATCATCCGCATATAATAGGTAGGGTACCCTTCACTCGATCTCCATTCTCCACCATTCCAACACGATTTCCTGCCATCCCCACCTCGATTCTTTCATAACCGCCATCCATAATACAAAAATTGAATAACCAAGGAGAACACATAACACAACCCTGTCTTACTCCGGTATTAATCCTAAACCAATCACCATTGACCATTTATTCTATTCTTACACAACGCTTCACTATCGTCATAACATACTTTTGATTCCCATTCAGAAGCCTACCACCAACACCATATATCACTAACACCTGCCATAACGCTTCCCTATTAACTCTATCATACACGCCTGTTGAAAATCCATAAACCTAAATACATTTATTCTTCTTCTCCCTTATTTTTCCTCAATCATTTTGTTTCATGTAAAGGATTTGTCCACTACATCCTCTACCACCCTAAAACGCACCCTTGTTTCTTCACCAATCAGTCCTTCAGTCACTCGAACGGCACATCTTTCGAGCCAAAATAACCAGCATATACCCTTCCCTAACAACCTCAGTAAACTTATTCCCCCTCATAATTTCTACAGTTCCCCTTTTCTCCTTACCCTTATATTAAGGGTACTATTACTGCTTTACCGCTCCTCTCCAATCCCTTGGAACTATACCCTCTATAAACGCTTTATTACACAACTTCCAAATCCAATCAATCACCATCTCGCTCCGTTCTTT
>JABUQX010124166.1:25000-50000 GCA_015478945.1 Trachelipus rathkii | reverse complement strand
AGTTCAAGGGAATTAGGAGGGAGAGCGAGGTAATGAGTACCACTTATATAAGGGAAGGGAGAAAGGGGGAACTGTAAGAATTTATAGGGGAATAAGTTTACTGAGGTGTTGTTAGGGAAGGTAATATGCTGGTATTTTGGTCAGAAGAGTGCGTCGAGTGACTGAAGGACTGATTGGTGATAGTAACAAGGTGCGTTTAGGAGTGGTAGAGGATGTGGGGATCAAATCTTTACATGAAACAAATGATTGAGAAACCAATAAGGGAGAAGAAGAATAAATTGTATTTAGGTTTTATGGATTTTGCACAGGCGTATGATAGAGTTATAGGGAAGCGTTATGGCAGGTGTTGTGATAATATGGTGTTGGTGGTAGGCTTCTGAATGGAACAAAAGTATGTATGACGAATGAGTGAAGCGTGTGTAAGAATAAATGGTGTCCATGGTGATTGGTTTAGGATTAAGAGCGGAGTAAGACAGGGATGTGTTATTCCTCCTTGGTTATTCAATTTGTATATGGATGGGGGTTTATGAAGAGAATCGAGGTGGTGGATGGCAGGAAATGGTTAGAATGGTGGAGAATGGAGATTAGTGGAGGGTACCCTACCTATTATATTTGGATGATTTGGTTCTGTGTGGCGATCTGAAGAGAAGTTTGAGAGGAATTGGTAGAGAGATTTGGCAGGGTATGTAAAAGGAGGGGTTTGAAAGTAAACGTAGATAAGAGTAAGGTTATGGTTGTGAGTGAGGACACTCCTCAGTGTGAAGTTATGTTAGACTGTGAGCAGCTGGAGCAGTGTCTGAGTTTAAATATTTAGGGTATATGTTTGGATGAGAAGGGAACGGACGATGCGGGTGTAAGTAAGGAAAGTTGTGATGGCAGCGAAAGGTGGAGTGTGCAATTAAATCGTTTGGTGAATGTAAGGGCACTAAGTCTTGAGTGCGCTAGGGTCTTACATGAGGGTATGTTGTTTACCTGTGTTATTGTATGGTAGTGAGACAATGGTCTGAAATAAGAAGTATAGATCCTAAAGTTCAATGTGTTCCAAGATGGACAATCTTAGGGGTGTGCTAAAGGTGTGAGAAGAATTGATAAAGAGAGGACTGAACGTAATTAGAGAGTGGTGTGGTGGTGAAGAAGGGGTAAATGAGAGGAATAAATGAAAGATGTTGAGATGGGTTTGGTCATGTGGAAGGATGAATGATAGTCGGTTGGATAAGCGGATGTATAGTGGGAAGTGTGTTGGGAACCGACCGGCTGGGAGACCCGAAGGGAAAGTGGATTGAGTCGGTGAGCGAATGTCTGAACGAGAGAAATGTGAGTTTGGCAGAGGCGAGAATAAAGGTGCATGATAGGAGAGAAGAATGGCGGGGTTTTGTAGGGGGGCATGGTTGTGGCCCACCTGGGCCAGGGGATGAACCCTTAACATTGACGATTGCCATAGTGAAGGGTCCGTCGCGGTCCCCATGATGCTCTAGGGTGGATTTTTTCTGACTGTGACGACTTTCTTCACTAATTAATGGTACAGCGAGGGGGCGGTTAAGGCTGGGCTTTCTTTTTCAACGTTTGTCATGTTCTCCTACTGATTTTCTTTTCCGATGCCTTGTACAGCAACCTTTAACCCCCAATCTTGAGGCAAAGAGTAAGGTGAAGAAAGAAAGAAAAGATATATATATATAATATATACTATATATATATATATATATATATATTATATATATAATTATATATTATAGTTATATATATATATATATATATATATTATATAATATACTTATATATAGTTATATATATATATATATATCGATGGAAAAAATTGGAGAGGTGGTCATATACACAACACATTCATGAGTTTATAAGCAACCTCAGTGGTACAGCACACCCTGTATTTGAGAACTAGATATGTCTCTGCCAATTACCGGTTTCTAAATAAAATATACCTTTTTCAATATGGTGTGGAATTTTCGCGCAAATCCAATCAGTCTGTTAAATGGAGGCGATAAATTTTGGAGGAGAAGCGATTTCTCGACGCTAAAAAGAAAAGAAACTGGACATGGGGTCGTAGGAGGACCCGACGTCCGGGTCTTTGGGAATTATGAAGCAAATGATGGAGAATGGAGATGACTGGAGGAATCTTCTAGTTTTATTTTTTATATAATAGTTTAATTTAAATATATAACTTGCATGATTCGTGATGCTGTATGTTAGTGAGATTTTTTTATTAAAAAAAACGTTATTACATGCCAGTGTTCAAATAGATTACTTCCAAAACGCTGGAAACTATTTTTCGTTAAATACTTATTTAATTTTTCAGTAGTTTATCTATTGGTAATAGCGATTTTTTTCGCTTATTTTCAGTTTGGTAATGTAAATTATTTCCAATTTCCGGTCATTGTCATTTAATTATTTTTTATATATTAACCGTGTTGTTAGTGTTAAATATTTTTTTTTTTAATAGAATAAATTTCTTCCCATTTTTTTTTCATAATGGTATTTTTTTTCTTTTGTACCAGCTAACAAACTTCACAGTGGTTCAAGAACTTTGATTTACTAAATTGTTACAAATTAATTTGATTTCTTTTTTCGAATTCGTTCTTAAATTTTTCTTTATTATTATTATTTGCAGATGTTATAATAAAACGTGGTATGAAAGTCAACAGAAGCAGAAGGGTGGGCCTTGAATCCGATTAGCAGGGTGAATATGGGGGTATTGCCAGGGATGAATATGCCTGGAATGAAAATATGGCCAGGGAATTGAATATGCCTGGAAGGAATATGTAAACAATTGAAATAAGGGAAAAATTTTTTATTATAATTTTTTTGTTGCAGAATTTTTGCTTTTAAAAAAACCTTGTCATAATAATAAATTTAATTTTTTTTACTTGAAATTATTGTATGCAATGACAGCATGGGCGAAGCCGAAGAGCTTTTTAGAGGTATTAGAAAAATAAATATTACTGAAGAAAGTAATTTTGTTTTATGTTTACTCAACTTTAAAAATTAATCCAGAACTTTTTTTTTTTAATTAAAATGAGCATTGAGGGGAATGCCCCCCACCCGAGGTGTTTTTCATTTCAAAATATAATAAGCTTACCTGAAATTTTAGAACAATGGCCATTCAGGTACTTGCATCGATTAAGCTGCAAAACTCGGCGTCAAAAAGTAAGTCCAGAATTTTGATCTGCGAAATTTCCCGGCCCGAGATAATCGATTTTAAAAATGTGCCAGCTCCCAGCTCAATTATTTTAAATATTAGGGAGTTTTTTGCTCAGACTCAGGGTTGTGGAGTCGGAGGCGGAGTCGGTAATTTTTTTGAAGAGGAGAGGATTCGGAGTCGGCAATTTGAAAAAAGGGAAGTCGAAGTCGGTATTTTTGAAGGAGGGTGAGTCAGGAGTCAAGTCGGTAAATTTTCACAGGGTGGGGAGTCGGAGTCGGTAATTTTTAAGAGGGTGGGAGTGGGGAGTCGAAAATTTTTGAACCGACCCCACAACCCCTGCCTCAAGACTGCAAAATTTTTTTTCTCTCTGGCTCCACCTAAAAACCTTGTTTCCTATGACTCCTACCCTGTTGGGAAGAATTGATAGGGATACCCATTTCTCTTAAATTTCAGTAATCGTGTCTGAAGGGGAAAAAAACCTCCAGCAACATTTTCGGAGACCCCAAAGGTTTTGTTGTAGATTTTTTTTTCTGCTGCTATATTAGGCCAATTGACTGGAATCGGAGCTTCTAATTTCAAAAATGGTTTAACTGGAAATGAAAAGCAGTTTAAATTTAAAATGTTGGACTGGAAGCCTAGGCGATAATTTTCCAGACCCTGCACTATATCCACAAAATGTGTCATAAATATTGATGCTTTTAATTTACCGTTCGCTTACACGGAACTTCTGTCTAATATATATAGATAGGTCACAAATACCTTTGAAAAATAAAGTGCATGTCATAAATTTGAATGTGGAAACTTTTTAAAAGTTAGGCGGGAGGGGTCCCAGATGGAAACTGATAAGTGTTGAAGTTGCTGAAATGAGAACGTTAATATTTCTATCCCACTGCGAGGAAAAGCTTAAAATTTGTCAGTACATTTTTTTTTCTTTTCAAACCTGTATGGAAACTGCTTGTTATTGTATTAGTTTAATTAGACCTAAGAATTGTGAAATTATGTTGCTTTATCTCTTTGTTCAAAGACCACCACCTTGTCCATTAATATTAACAAGGAATAGAGGGAGTCTGCTAAAATAATATCCTACATTCTTAAGCATAATACAATTCCAGGTTATAATAACGTTTAAAATTCTGTAGTTAATGCGCTAATAATGTTTTTTTCGAATATAAAGAGTGTTGTGATTCCGAGCAGGAATCTTAAATATCCTCTTTCGGATGTGGTGAATAAATGCGCGTTTTGTAAGTATCAGTCACCTCGTTCTTGTCATCTATTCGTTGACGCATTTCTCAGGAGAACTGGTTGAAAAGTAATTATTCTCTTCTCATTTGAAATTAACCTTAAACGCGGATAAAACCCTCCTGAGGAAGTACCTCCTCGCCCAGGAGATAAAGTGATTTAGTCAAAAGTATCTAGTCTCCTGGGAAGCCATATGAATGATTGCAGCTCCAAGACCCTCGTTTTAGAGGCAAGTCTTTTTCAAAGACCTTTTGGTTTCCTCTATTAATGGGGCTGCTAATATGTATCCTTTACGCTCTACATAGTATACTTGTAAGATCTTCAAAGGTGAAGGTAATCAAATCTCCGTGATATTTTTTTTCCAGGGGGGGGGGGGCAAATAGATTTAAACATACAAAATTGTTTATAAGGAAAGCTAGTAGAATGATTAATGAAATATGGAAAATGGAACAAAACTCTTGAAGCTCCTTCGAACATTAAATTAAGTTGGTGTTAATAAATGTTAAGATTAAACGAAGTACAGTAATCTTGTAAATAAAAACTGAGAAAGCAGATCACCACTGTTGTCTGGTCCACTTTTATCGATTTATCAATGTGTCAACATTTAACAAAATGCAATTTAAAAATAAAACAAGACAACTTAAAATAATTTACAAAGTGCTCAAAAGATCTTGCAGTTAGTTAAATGCAAGAGAATATGAACAATTTCAGCGTGACTAGGAAACTCTCACTTGTTACACTGAGACAAGGAGTCCTGTAGTCTACAGCCACTCTCTATTCTATCCTTTTTGAACATTATTATCAACGATCAATATGCACTTCCCTAATTACCCAAACATTTGTAGACCAGTCATTCTTTTTTATTTATTGTATTTATTGCAGATTTTAATTACAGCAAAGAAATATTTTACACCACGAAAAAATATTATGGTAAATTACAATGAGCCAAATGTTTAAATTAACATCCTAATAGATTTTAACATTAGAACACAATCATTTATCCAATGTATTTTTAAATGCTTGTCAAGCCGGAATTATATGGGAAAAGCAAATTAATTCGTAGTTATATATCCTTTTTTAACCAGTAATTTTGAAACGTCATAAAAACCTCTACTTTTCACTTGAAGTTTATCTTGTTCAGATAGATTAACGCCAAGACTTTAGACCCCTTTCACAACCAGTAAATCCTAATTGATCCAAATGAACAAAAGACTGATTGACGAAGATTTAGGAAAGTTTATCCCATAAAGAATAGCAAGATGTTTTGCCGCTATTCACACTAAGCAAGTTTGAATCAATCCAATTCAATTCAGACATAGTATAGTATTTTTGGATTGATTTCAACTTGATTCTGAATTTGAATAAATCGACTTAAATCCAGACCTAGTTGAAGAAGATCTATACTATTTTTGAATTGATTGAAAACTTAATTCAGAAATTTGAATTATCCACTTCAGTTGAGACATAATATAGAAAAAGATCTATACTATTTTTGGATTGATAGAAATTGATTCAGATTTGCTTGTGTGAAAGAGGCCTTATTCGCGCTTCAATAAGACGACGACGACTCTAAAATATTGCTCTCAAAAGTTCTCCGATATTCTAAATCATTTTTCGGACAATTATAGTTACTATGTTAAGTAAACAAGTTTCAGGAACTATAGCTCTAGTGCCCTTTACAAATCAGGCATTTAACACCCTAGTAAATATTTCAATTAACAGTAAAGCTGTGTTTATAACTTGATAAAAGTTATACGCATCAATATCTTTTATATTTTAGATTTTAAATCGTTGATACTTAACACGATTACTTTTTAAAAAGAAATCATTTTTTTATAATCTTTTACATTAAAAACAAATGGAAGGTGGCGATGGAAGAGTACTATCTAGTAATTTTAAGGCTTAGAAAAAGGTTACTGTGGTTTTGAGTCATTATGTCACTACTATGTAAAGTATTGGCTCATTTATGAAGACTGCTTCGATCATTCAGAAACTTTGTGGAACATTTCCCACCTTGGATAGGGCAATACCCATGGGACGCGAACTGTAAGAAAAATTTCATAATTTCGCTCTGTAGGATAATATATGTATCAACCCTTGAAGAGTTAATACAGTGGTAATAAAAGGGAATAATTACTTCTTATCTTTATTTTTAAAATTAAGTAAATCGAATAGTAAATAATGGTATCAATGTTAAGAACAATTTAAAATGCAATCAATTCAATAGTTAACACAATAGGCCAGTTCACAGTCATTAATAATATTAGTGAAAGCTAACACTATAATTTCTATAATCAAAACACAATTCTCCGGTCTTTTAACGAGCCGAAGCTTAATGCGACCTCTCTTCTTGTAACTTGAAGTCTAACTGCCCTTGCCTTCCCTCAAATGCCAGGCATTTCTCGGGCAGCATTTTGCAGTGACTCATTTTTACGACAATGGTGCCGTACAGAAGAGTCACCAAATATTTTTCTTACATAATGAAATACCAATAATAATTAAAATTTAACATACAGAGAACCCCCTTTTTGAGTGATGTTACAGGTGTATATAGCCGTGTACAAAGCTACTATGAGAGGTGTACAGGATTATTGTGAGGGCAAAGAGAAATCTTGTCCTCACACGTTTTTTTTTTTTTTTTTTTTTTTTTTTTTTTTGTAATTTGACATTATTATTACGAAATACAATTTTTATTCTTACAATACATTGTTACAAAATACATAAAAGACCTTCTTAATCCCCACCTCGGGGGTTTTGACTATTTCAACTCTTCTATTACAACCCCTTCCTGTTACATTTTGTAAGGAACACGCGGGAATTTATTCACAACTATTAATGTTTGGCAGCATGCTTTTCAGCCGTAGTATTAGATAGAGGAAAGAAGATGATTTTTTTTTTTAAGGATAAATATCAATTTAATTACTGTCTAATTCTAAGAATTGCATGCAGAACTAAGAAGCCCCCCCCCCCTTTTTCCTTTCTCTTCTCTTTTCTTTTTTTTTTTTTTTTTTTTTTTTTTTTTATTTAACCTTATTTTTCTCTTGGGTTTCAGCGTCCCTGTCGGTTATGTTATGAAAAATTCTTACATTTCTTAAATTTTCTACTGCCTCTTTCCCTTGCTTTAAAATATAAACATTATTCTTTTTTATCCGTAGCACCCTGAAAGGTCCGGAGTATCTCTCTGACAGTTTCCCTACATTATACTGTTGATTTCTTACTAACACCGCCCTTGCCTTGTGAAGATCTTTCGGGACAAATATATTCTTATTTTTATATACAACCTGTGGTGCCAAAGGCCTACGCATTAAAGCCACTAATTTTTTCAAATAGGCACTTTTAGCTGACTGTGGTATTGAGTGCCTCTTTCTGTAACAAGCTTCCTGCACTGATAGATTTGGCCGAACAAAAGCACACTGGGGTGGACCCTGCGTCATTTAGAGGCTAATGGCTCAAACAGTTACAGTGCCCAAGGCAAAATTTCAGGCCATTTTAACCCTTCATTCTCCCTATCATTAATCATACACCTTAGTGTCACTATGAGAGCTTGATTTAATTTTTCTGCTAGTCCGTTCGAACGAGGGGAATTAGGCGTCGTGATAATATTATCTATGTTGAGTAGGTTACACACGTCATTAAATATTTTGGCAGTGAACTGGCTTCCCCGGTCCGAGATGAGCCTTTTTATAGAGCCACAGAACGGAAAAATTTCGCCCACTAACACATTCAACACCGAGTCGACCGTCGCCTGCCTAAGGGGTAGGCGAAAGGATACTTACTAAATCTGTCAATAAACACAAGCAGATAATTGAACCCCATACTATACGGAAACTTACATAAGTCCACATGAAGGGTGTCAAACTTCTCCGAGACTTCCTTAAATCTGCCGAATTCTGGAGATATCCTTCTAACGCTCTTGTTTTTTTGACAGACATCACAACTCTGTATAAATTTTTTTACTCTACTATGCATAAATCTGAAGGCGAAATCCGCTTTCAGGATAGTCAAAGTCCGTTTAATTCCCAAGTGATTTGTATTATGTATTTTCTCTATGACATCATCCACCAGATTTTCCGGTACTTTAATATTCTAGCTGTGCCTGTAGAGATGTCAACCGCCAAGGACAGCTCCTTGCCCCGATGGATGAATTCCTTGTAACAGGCCTTCAATCCACTAGTTTTCAGCCCTTTATTAGGTCCCTTATATAACCATCAGTCTCCTGTTCTATAGCTATTTCCTTGAAATCTACTCCATCCTGAATTTTCTACATCATTCCATTTAACCCTTTTTTACTGTAAGTTATAGTATTTATTACAAAATCATCAAAGTCATTATCATCACCAGCTTCGCTACTATTATCATTGGCCACTATTATTATTTTACTACTACTAACTAATACTACTACCACTATCGCTTTTATATTATTATATTATTATTATATTATTATTATTATTATTACTGACTACTTATACTACTACTACTACTACTACTACTACTACTACTACTACTACCCACTATCTATTATTATATTAAGATTATTATTATATTATTACTTATTATTATTTTCATTATATTATTATTATTATTATTATTATTTATTATTATTATTATTATTATTAGTATTATTATTATTATTATATTATTATTTATTATTATATTATTATTATTATTATTTTATTTTATTTATTATTATTATTTTTATTCTTAATATTTATTATTTATTAATTATTATTATTATTATTATTATACTTATTTTTATTCTTATTATTATTATTATTATTTTTAATTATTATTATCTATTATTCATTATTATTAGTATTATTATTATTATTATTATTATTATTATTATTATTATTATTATTATTATTATTATTCTTATTCTTATTTATTATTATTTTTCTCTGCTTTATGTGAGTCTATTAATTAATTATTATAATTATTATTATTATTATATTATTATTCATGATTACTCATTCAATATATTATATAGATGGTATTATTAAATATCCATTATTAATTATATAGTGACTACTCCCAGTAGAGTTATAGTTCTTTTAACGTTACGGTTTTAAAGGGATCATTAACCTCTCTATATACGGAAATTCATTAGAATATCCATTCACTAAACTCCTCCATCCACAGTGTAACTCCGTTTCCAGGCAAATTTAATTTGAGCCACTGCCACTCCCACAGTATTTCTGAGTACAAGGCTAATTGCAATTGCAAATACCCCAAGCATCGTATATCTTATCCTTTCGTTAGCCAATTCTGTCAAAATAATATCGCCAAATTTTATTTTTTAAGAGCCTTAGAGACCAATTTTTAAAACTCTTAAGTGTCAAAATATGGATGCAATAGGTGTTCTTTACATATAATTATATATATTTTCCCGGTAATGATTATGATGAATCTTTTGTCCCGCCAACTACGTTTAATCGACTCATAAGCCGCTAGAGTTAGCCCACTGATATTGCTAGCAAGTACGAAAAATGACTGACGTCATTCCTATTACAACCTTAAGTAAAGGGATCAGTATTTTTGTAAACTGTTATTGACCCGGTGCATATAAATTTAATTCCTTAACATAACCCATGTTGAGTAGCTGCTCACCTTCACACCAATCAGAAAGACTATAGTACTGTATATAAGTGCGAAGACATCTGGTCTGTATTTCACTTTTCTATCGTCCCATAAATGACAGCATGGCAAATATAGTAAGCTGTCGCTTACCTGCTCGTCAATAAAGATAATCAGTTTTTTCCCCAGAACGAGCAATAGAAAGGTTGGCAGACTCACCATAGCCGCTGTTTAGGCGCTTAGGAAATGCCTCAGACTCGGCTTCTACTTCCCCCACAGGATAGGATCCTTTCTATTGGACGGCGAGAGTTATATTCCCCTTTACAACATTTTTAGTTAGGGGCTTGCATACTAATGTGGGGCCGCTCCGAACTATGTTAACTTCTGAGCAGAAGTAAGATATAGAACCCGGCA
The DNA here is from genome assembly GCA_015478945.1 of Trachelipus rathkii. Lineage (NCBI taxonomy): Eukaryota > Metazoa > Arthropoda > Malacostraca > Isopoda > Trachelipodidae > Trachelipus > Trachelipus rathkii. The sequence goes on along the minus strand of JABUQX010124166.1, from coordinate 39,619 downwards.
GATGCTGCTAAGGGTTTTGATATTCTGTGTGGCTTTTGATCGACAGGTTCACCTGAACTGCATCGACTTTTTCTCCTATACTAGGCCTAATTCACTTGCGAAATACGCAATATATTGAACACTAGAAACCACTGTTTCTCCCCGAACATGCAAAGTACCACGAATATTGTTTTGGGTTCAGTCGATAACAATATTAATCACGGTAAAAATACTTTAATCTCGGTCTAAATGATCTTCCTCATCCGACAGATAAGAACAACAAGTCCGCTCATACTGTCAATGAGTCGGAGACTGTGGGCTCAATTAAAATCCCTAGTTACATCGAAATACAAACAAAAACAATGTCCTTAAAGTCTCAAGCAAGATTGTAAAGTGAAGCGCTAAAGCACAAGAAGAGCCACCACTTATCTGTCCTTGTATTAAATAGTAAAACTGTAGTTACCAAAAAGGACAAGTAAATAGTGAAATATTTCGAATCGAGTGTTACACTCGCTGGATGGCACGTTAGTAAGGCTTGCCGAAAATCTTAGCCGTGTTAGCAATTTAACAATGATGTAACAATTGCTATATATGACATATCTCTTAATCGTAGGCACCGAAGTAAAAATTTGTCAGAAGAAGTTGATTCTTCTGGTTCAATGAACCTCAAATTCAACGACTGAAAACCGAACCCGCCATCCGGACTTTTGGCAAGAAGCTAAAGTAGCTGGAAAACTGCCCAATCTGACTTCTCCCCCGCGAAAATGACCCCGGCGTCCAATAAATTTTAATTGATTTCCTTCTTGGCCTAATTTCAAAAAGATGCGGGTGCTATACCTTACTTACTCCTTAAATTGTTATCGGACGAGCCGACTGCAACATTACACATGGTATGGGTAAAGTGCCGCCAACTTCGCCACAAATTTCCTTCTTCAAAGGACATCTTCTCTCTCCCCTCCCCATCACCAATGCAATTCTTCACCCCCTCCCAATAGTACAATCTCTACCCACCCTCCCTCCTCCCCTATAGTTCATACCATTAAGTTGTGAATGAGCGACAAAGCCATTCTCACAGCTGTCAAAATAAGCCCCCCTCTCTTTTTCCTGTACTTTGTACAGATAAAGCGCCATCTTGTGAGTTGATCATTCTTTAAATTTAAATTAGGAGCTTCATATGGATTTAAGAACAAGACTTGGTACTTCCTAATTAAATTATTAACTAATTCGTATTCGCAAAGCGGTATATTTAAAGAGACAGCGGCTAGAGGGAATATAGCGAATTAATCGTACATAGCTCCTGGAAAATCCGAAAGACCCTCATTACAGAGAAATACCCACGATTTCGGCTAGATCTAATAAATAATGACAACCCCTAAAGTCAATAGATGACCCAGTGTTTTCTGAGAAACAGGCATGCGAGAACATAAATACCTGATATTCTCGCACGCGTAGGCATAGCAATTTAAAAGTCTGATCTAACCCAAATCAAATTTATTACCTGTTATTATACAATATTCATCAGCCTCCATTTGCTGGCTCCTGGCAAGTGCCAATAACGGCACCCCCCTTATCTAATTCAGACGCTACCACCAGTTCGAGGCCAAACTTCGGTGTTCTAGTAGGGTATAGATCAATTGTTAGTTTTATTCCGAGGAATGTGGAATACAATAATTATCAAAAAACTACATCATCTAATAGGCTGCAACGGATTTAGTTGAGTTGCCAGAAACTTCACCTACAGGTATTACCAGATAATCACAATGCATTATCTCTTAAAATTTAATGATCCCTTCAAGCTATACGGAAGAGAGAAAGAACCTCCTTATATCCCATAAAGCTAATACAATTCATTTTTCAGAAAGGAATTTCGCCCCCTCATTAATTAACAAATTCATTATCATTATTTATCAAAATAAAGTAAGGAATTCACAAGTCAAGAATCGCCTCTACACCACCGCCATTCTCCCAGGAGTGGAGATGGGGAGACAGGTCGACTCGGTTCGGGGAGACCAGCGACTCATTTCAAAGCTACTCGTCTCAATGTAATTAAGAAGATTACCAAGAAACCGTAAATCCGCCATCACTATATAGCTAATCATTTCTAATTCTACAATCACGTAACTATTTATAATTGTCATTAATGCGTTATTATCTCAAACCAATGCATTGAAGTTACAATTGTAATAAGTCCGAAGAAGGAACTCCTGTGGGGAGAGAAGGATTGGACTCAGGTGGGAGAGAAGCTGAACACCGCTAGAAAGTCCCAACCTCGTCCATATGAGATCACCCTAACTCATCATTAAAAACTTTCGATTTTCAGATAGCGTTGTTTAATATACCCCGCTCGCCCTTGATATTTTTTACAAGTTAAAAAATTTCTATCTCCATATTAAATCTATTAGATATAAATTAACATTCCATCATACCACGAATTAATTATAATTTACATTATTACTAAAATACACGTATTACTATTATGGCCATATAGAATTTAACATTACCCATTGATTATTATAAAAATTATTAATAATCAACAACGTTGCAATCATTATCATAAACGAATTACTGTATAAATCAATATTTTCATTAACCATGGGGATTATTATTAATAAAAATTGTCCCATCATAGTACTGTTAATTACATTTTATAATTATGACTATTAATTTCTACCGTTAGTTCTGATTACCATTTATATAATGTCTATCTACTATATGTTTAAAAATATATATATTTTTTGCCCAAAATTAGACTTATTCATACAAAAATTGCAGGGTAAACAATTACAAGGATTTCTACTCACGAAAGCGTTATTCTCCCACATATTTACCCCCATCTGGCCTGGGAGTCGTCTCACAGGCCAACCTCTCCATTTCCCTGGTTCGAAATGTTGGAGTTCCGCTGCGGGGGAGAGGGAGTTGCCGGGGGTTGCGATATCAAGGTGTACATTGGACAATATCGACCCTCACATTTAAATGAACGGTGTAAGAATTTTTTATGGAACCTACAAAGACCTTCTGTACTAGGGCCAGCAGCAACGTTGTTATATGCTGATCGGTTGAAATTCCTTCCTCTTGAATTTTGATCATTGTCGGGGGTGGGGGAATTCTTCGCATTCTGACACATCGTCTTAGCGAGCTCTATTACGCTCTTGGCGAGTGATCTCATTTCTTCAGCTGACTTTTCATGAGAGATTATCAGTCGACTTATCTCCCTCTCTTGTGCTGAAGTCTCTCTGTTGGGTGGCTTGGTGACTTTCTCTTCTGCTGGTCGTACGGCGTTCACAGATTGCCATTCGTTTCTCCCCCCCGCGGGGGATTGGCGAGCACCGTTTAAAAAAATTTGTTAAAGAATGTCGTCGGCAATTTCAATTATTACCTCCAAAATCATGTCTTCTCGGTTGTCATGAGGGAGATCAGTAATTAGCTTAGGCAGATCGTAAGTGAAAGAGCTGCTCTAAAAATTTTGCATCGTCTGTCCGTTAATTGAATCGAAAGTGGATAATCCGAGCATTTCCTTTATTATTCTAACTGCATAATCGGATGGAAGCTCCCCCTCCTTCATTCCTGATTAAAGACTTCTTCTATCTGCGTTCTTAGCGATGGTGCATAGAGTTTTTCTATTACCTTTACTAGTTTAGTATAACAATCGTCTTTTAGGGGAAGTTTCAACGAATTTGTAATCTTGCTTGGTAATTTTGATGCCAGTAGCCTTACCCTTTCCCTCGGATCGATGATTTCATTAAGGTTAAAGATCATTGTCGTCTGCCGAATCCATTCTAATGCATCAAATTCGTTGAAGGGGGGGATAGCATTGAGGGGGAGATTCTTCTTTCTTCCTTTTCTCCCTAAGAGAGTGGGGGAAGGGTGACTCTTCACCAGGTTTGTTGCTTCATGCTCTTCTTGGATCTCGCTTTCCGATTCTGTTTCGTATTGTGATGCGTCACCTTCTTCATTTACTCCTTCGGTCGGGGGGACTTCTGGGGGAGTGTGATGGGGTCTTGATGATTGAGACCGAGTCACAATAGCTATGTTGTTCCTCTTCGTTTGAACTCTGGGTGACTTTCTTTTTAGACTTGGCATTCTTAACGGTTTTTTTTTTTTTTTTTTTTTTTTTTTTTTTTTTTTTTTTTTTTTTTTTTTTTTTTTTTTTTTTTTGGGGAAATTTTTTAAGCCTATTGTGATAGGGTTTCTTTTTTCACTGCTTTTTCGGGGAATTTTAACTTTTTTTTTTTTTTTTTTTTTTGTGTTTTGACCGGCACTTTCTTTCACTTCACTGTCTTAATTAGGCACTGTTTGAATTAATTCACTGTTTGACACTCTTCAGATCAGTTAGGTATGGGAGTTCAATGTCACTCTGAAAGGGTTACCATTTCTTTTGTATCAACCCTTGAAGAGTTAATACAGTGGTAATAAAAAGGAATAATTACTTCTTATCTTTATTTTTAAAATTAAGTAAATCGAATAGTAAATAATGGTATCAATGTTAAGAACAATTTAAAATGCAATCAATTCAATAGTTAACACAATAGGCCAGTTCACAGTCATTAATAATATTAGTGAAAGCTAACACTATAATTTCTATAATCAAAACACAATTCTCCGGTCTTTTAACGAGCCGAAGCTTAATGCGACCTCTCTTCTTGTAACTTGAAGTCTAACTGCCCTTGCCTTCCCTCAAATGCCAGGCATTTCTCGGGCAGCATTTTGCAGTGACTCATTTTTACGACAATGGTGCCGTACAGAAGAGTCACCAAATATTTTCCTTACATAATGAAATACCAATAATAATTAAAATTTAACATACAGAGAACCCCCTTTTTGAGTGATGTTACAGGTGTATATAGCCGTGTACAAAGCTACTATGAGAGGTGTACAGGATTATTGTGAGGGCAAAGAGAAATCTTGTCCTCACATATATATACACATTTATAATATATGTAAATATTGGGGTTAGCATGAGCTACAGAACCAGCAACCCATACCTAACTTGTAATTTGTATTTAGAAAAACTCTTGAATTAGTTTTAGAGGTCACGTGCACTTGAAATCTCAATCTTCCTTATATCACTAGGAAAAGGAATGAACTAGTTCGGATTCAAATTCTAGTTACAGTTCAAATTCTAGTTCTAGAATCTAGTTCCACTGACAAGATGAAGACCCTTCGTGAGAGTGGAATTATATCTAGATTGATACATTGTTTATTTTGTAGAACATGCAAAAGTATAGAAATCTTTCAGTAAAGATTTTAATGGTCAAAAGTATTCTCAATCCTTTTATATTTGACAAAAAGTCCTTTTAATGGATGAATCTCGCCTGTAGTCTGTTAATTATTGATGGAGGACTTTTGTCTGAAAAAGAAAATTTCTTTACGATTGGCAGATGACAACATCCTTCATGAATTTACTATCTATGAAGGAGATTTACCTTTTTATCCAAAATTCCTCAACCAATAGTATGAAAATTCATTTTTTTTCAGTCAAATATCATCCACTAATGTGGTAGTAGGTATTCAATCTTGCTTTCGATGTAGAATTGGTAATTTGATTATCGAGCAATCTACCGATATAACCTTTCTGAATGAAACCTAAGCAGAATTTAAGATTCTTTAATAACCAATTCGTGGAAACCTCAAAAATTTTTTGTTTTTAGCTCTATTCACTGCATAGCTGCTCTGAGCTCATAGGTTAATTTATGTAGCCCAATGGTGAGCGCCGAAAATTTATAATCATGACAGCGAGTCTACTCTGCATGTGTTATAACGAGCTATTTAAACAGCCAATTCGGCTTTTCGTGCTTCAATCAGATAAACATGAGCCGATTAATAGCGCGTTCTTTTTCCCGATAAAGCTTTACATTACCTATTAGTATTGAACGGGCAACCGCTTCCATGTAATATTAGTATCACTACATGAGATTAAGATAGTTACTTTACCACCCTATTTTTAGTACTGAGGGTATGAATAAGACATACCTAAATAAGCTGCCGTTATTAATATTGCACCTATACCTATTAAATTAAGGTAGTAGTTTTATTATATTTTACCCTGTAAGTACTTCTATATTTATTATTTATTAGAATACCTAATAAATAGACATGGTTTTGATATACTATTACTACGCTATATATAATGAGCAAACTAATTGATATATAGAATATATATCTAAATCATATAATAATAAAATAAATATACTAGTCTAAATAAGTTTATTATATGAGCACTTTATGTCACCAAGGAATTGACACATAGGCGTCATTTGTCATCAGTTATTATTTTCCAGCATTTATTTCGACTGTGCGTTTCTAGATACCATAGCTACACATTGTTCTCAAATTTTCTAAGTCTTTACAAGAACTCTCTCATTTTTGCAAATATCTCTTTAATTAGGTTTGCGACATACTCTGACCTACTGATATATAGTGTTCTCTTTATTGTTTATTGTTCTTATTATATTTATATTTGTAAAAATTTTGTGTTATCTCATAAAATTTAATATGAGAGTTATTAGAATAGACTTTCTCTCTAGTTTAGTATCGAGTTCTCTGGGTCTTAGAAGACTGCCACCCCAAAACACCTTCGCTGCTGGAGTGCTCCTCGAGGCCGGATATTGACTTCAATCAAGCCCAACGTTTAAACACCAGGGATCACCGGCTATTTCATGGTTGTGGATAAAAATACTTATTCACTAAGTGGTGAGCCAGCACCGAATATATGTGATATTTGTGAGAATTAATTGGTCAAGACACTGGAAATAACTGACTTATGTCCTACTCTAGGAGAAGGAATTCCTCTAGTTGATAAAATCTACATACATAGATACCCACTAGATACTCAGGAATCCGGAACCCTATCCTCTGCACTTAGTCGACGGTAAAGTAATAGCTGCATGAGAGTTATATACTCCTACGTCACCTCTCGCGGGCTCGTTTGGTTATCTGGCTATTAAAGAATTTCCTCTATATAATTCCAGTAAGAACTAGAGTATTAAGTTGACATTTGTTGTATGCTGTAAAATAGTAATTGACTGCGGGGTCGAAACCCCGATCGAGACATCACCTTGTAGAAATATTTAGTCGAGCAGGTCGAATATCGAGCCCCCCCACCAAAAAAAAAAAAAAAAAAAAGTCAATAAAGAATAAAAATTCGCGAAGTCCTTGACGATATAATTGGTGGGTAAATTAATTGGTATACCAGGTATTGCGCGTAGAAATAATATAAGTTAATTGACTTTTAAAGGTACCATATAATTTTTAGTTAGCAAGCATTCTTTTTCTTTTGTTTACTTAATACGGACATTTCTCAGTAAGCATTATAATTGATATTAGAGATATTTTTAAGTGCTAATAAATAATATCCGCATGTGCGGAACGAGGATTCATTATTGTTATAAAAGACTGTGTTCATTTTCATTGGTGAGTTCGTCTCCGAAGATTCTTGTAACTTTACTAAATATTCTGTATATGCTTTAACTTGCATAAATACATTTAATAGATTTAATCATTGTCCTGTTCCTTACTAGCTAAATTAAATCATAAAGGTATTGTTCAATTACGTACCAGCTTTCGCCATTACACCTAAAAAACATAACATAAAATAAATAAATACCTTGGCTTTTCGCACGATGCCTTACAAACGCTGTCTTCCCCGAGCTACGGCTATCCTCTCCCCCCATTCTCCGATTCCGCACGGGGAGGTGATGGCGGATGCGGACACATTCACGACATTGTGCAATATAACTCGACATTGGCGATCATACGTTGGTCGCCACACGCACAAGCACATGCTTTTACTAACACGTCGGAAACCGGAATCTCGTGTAACAACTCTGTATGCACTAGAAGTGTCGTGCGGTTTTGCGGCCCAGAATCGAGTCTTCGATCTCCACCTATGACTGCCCTAATCCATATTTGTGGGTGAAGCACATTCATGCTCGATTCGCCGGGCGGTGGCGCCACACCTCTCGTAATGCAATATGCGGTGCCCCCTTGATTGAAACGTAAGCCCCGGGAGAATGAGTCAGAAAATTTTTTAGTGAGAGCAAATGAAAAAAACAAAATATATAATTTTTTTACTATAAATTAAAAAGTTCAGAACCGGAGCCGAGCCAATTTTAAAAATTAATGAAAATCGGGAGCCGGATATATAAACTAATAGTTCCGGGCCGGATATAAAAATAATGGTACCAGATTATATATATCCGGCTCCAGTACCATATTTTACAATATCCGGCTTCGGTACCCATTACTGACGATATTACCGACTTCCAGTACACATTATTTACATATCCGACTCCAGTACCATTGTTACAAATATCCAGGCCCCGGTGCCATTATTATACAATATCCGGGCTCTGGTACCGTTATGTTACAAAATCCGGCTCCAGTATCATTGTTCTACAATTTCAGTTCCGGTACCATTAGTTTACAATATCCGCGTCCGGTGTTATTATTTTGCAAATCCCGGCTCCGATTACCAGGCAGGTTGTTCGTTTTCTGACAAGACTCGCGCTACTGAAGGAGAAAAATAAAAACTTATTTTTTGAATCCACTAAAATATATTGATTGTTCATATTAAATTAAAAGCCAATAAATTTAATTGCAAACAATTGGTTATATCAAAAAATTAAAATTTAAAAAAAATGGGACCTTTTCTGTTTTACGACTAGTTGAAATTGCAGAAATATTTATATATATATATATATATATATATATATATATATAATATTATATATATATATATATATTATATATTATATATATATATATAATATATATATATATATACTTATAATAGTATATATATATATATTATATATATATATATATGGCCAGCGTTTCCATTGTCCGTCATATGTATCTTAAAAACTTAATGCTACAGTAAAACGGATTACATTGGTGGAAAGTGCCAAAAATGCTAAAAAAAAAAATAAAAAACAATAATACTCTCAAAAACTACAATACTACAGCGAAAAGGAATACATTTTTGGAATCCTGTAAAATTTTAGATAGGAAAATGTAAAAAAAATTAAAATAATTAATAAATAAAATAAATATGGGCAATTTTTTTTTTGGGGGAAGTGGGACATAGTATATATATAATATATTATTGTAAAGGTGTTTACGAGGCAAGTGTAGGGGGCTCCGAAGCCGACGGGAACACAGGGGGGGACGTTTTCCATACCCCGTAGGGGAGGGGCGGAGGAACCCCCGCGACACCCAAATACCAAAGAGCGGGGGTTCCGGAGACCCTCCCCGGAGGGGGGGCATTAGTCCTACCCCGTAGTTCCCCGGAAGGCCGAGAGACCCCCGACTCCTGCATCGGTGCGGTATACCCTTGGGTATTCTTTTAGTAAAAAAAAAAAAAAAGGCAAAATTTAATAAGAAAGTCTATTTATTTACGAGAAACCAATAAAAGGTCTCTAAATAGGCCTTCTAATCATATTACTATAATTATTAACAATAATTTTTTTTATTTTTTTATTTTTTTTACATTTTCCTATGTGAAATTTTACCAGGATTCCAAAAATGTATTCCTTTTCGCTGTAGCTATTGTAGTTTTTTTGCGTATATAATATATAATATCATATATATATATATATATATATATATATATATATATATATATATATATATATATATATATATATATATATATATATATATATATATATATTTTTTTTTTTTTTTTTTCCATTTCCAGGACAGCATTCCAGCAATGTATTCCGTTTTACTGTAGCCTATTAATAGTTTTAAGATACATATGACGGACAATGGAAAAACGCTGACCTAGTATATATATATATATATATATATATATATATATACATATATATATTAGTTATATTTAAATATAAATATTAATATATATTGCTGGAAAGAGATGTAAATAGTAATTTAGCGTTGGGAGTAAATGGGTAAAATAACTGGAAGTATGAGAAAAAAAATAAGAATATGAAAGTTGGGGTTAAAATAGTGGTTGGAGTCTGTAAAATTGGGAGTTTTTAAACTGTACCCTAGTCTAAGCTTCGAACACGATACTGGTCAAATCATGGTAGGACAGGGTACGGTGTAATCCTCAGTGGCCCTTGCTAGCTCCATATATATTATATATATTATAATATATATATATATATAATATATATATATATATATATATATATATATAATATATACTATAATAATAATAATATATATATAATATATATTATATTATATATATATATATATTATATATATGTTATATAATATATATTATATATATATATATATATAGATATATAATATATATATATATATATATATATAATATATATTATATTATATATATATATATATATGATATATATATATAAATAAAAATATAAATTATGTAATATATATATTTATATGTATAATATAATATATATATATATTATATATATATATATATATATATATATATATATATATTATATATATATATATATATATTAATATAATATATATATATATATATATATATATTCGACTGATTATGTTATCATTAGGATTATATTATTTATTTAAAAAACATTTTACCATTCCAAATATTACCTACACAATTTTTTTTTATAAAATAATTATTAAAGTTATTAAATTATTAAAATATTAAAATTGTCTTAAAATGTCATTTTATGACATCTCGCAGCATAAATATATTAGCATATACAGTAAAGCATTTGTGATTACGAAAAGTAAGAAATGCTCGAGTTTGCGTTCGTTTTTGTCAAATCGTGAAAAAAATGTTCACCAAACGTAAGGAATTTCATTAATTCTGTAAGGTTGCTATTTCCCGTGCTTGCCGAATTTAGCACGTTCTTACGAAAAAATGTAAACAAACAAGAAATGGCGGCGTGGTAGGCCCGTTTGAATTTGATGAGGTTTCATTCAATAAAAAATTAGCTTTAAATCTAATTTCTTCCAAATCGATAAATTCCATTCACCCAATAGTGATCAGTTTGTTATATTTTATGACTGTCATTTTTTTTAATATATACAATAAGGAATTTTATTCCAAACCCACGTGCTCCATCACAACGCTGATTCCATTATGTTTGTAAACAATGAACTTTTATAGAGAAATCGCTTTCGATTTATGCACGAATATCGTTCTGGAAACTAGATGAGTAGCATCATATCGAGCGTAAGCACAAAATGAAAAGAACGAAAACGGTCTTAGTCACATAGATAATGAAATTATTATCGGACAAATTGGTTAAATGCTCTTCAAAATTCAAAATTTTCAACGGCCGGTTTTCGAAATAGCAAGCAACGTGTGATTGGTTTTAAACAAGATAATATTCCCAATCTAGATTAAATGACAGACTTCCCCTTAATTCGTTTTCCAGAACATATAAAAGTATAAATAGTATCTTATAAAAAATATTAAGCATTTTCCTTCAAAAAAAAACTGTACCACGACAAATACTAAAATATTTGTCATTATAAAAATAAAAATTTTGCTATATTACGAAGCCATTTGTTTTACTTTTTGGCGACAAATTTGCCGCGAAAAGCACACACACAAAAGATGGTCCGAAAATTAAAACATTGGATTGAAGTACTATAATTTATATTATATCTATACTATGGACAACCCTGAAGGGTTTTCCAGAGAAAACGTATATATATTGTAAATTCTTTGTAACCATAATTATATTATTCATTATTTATTATTATTATTATTCTTATTATTTATTTATTATTTATCACATATATAAATATATATTATATGTTATATATATATATATATATATATATATATATATATATATATATATATATATATATATATATATACTCAAGTTTGTTTGAAGTCACAAATTTTTATATCACAAAATCCCCTATTTTACCCTAACATATTTTAGGAAAAATTTTACTTTACCCTACCGAATTTTTGTTGAGGTGTGGAGCTCAAAAAATATATAAAGAGGTTTTAATTTGTCCTTTTTTTATTTTCATTTTATTCTCTTCATTGTCGTTTCTTTTGTCTCTTTGTTGTGTATCATTAAACTTATTTAATCATTAACATAATTTTATCGCTTATTATTTTTATATTTAGGATGTTATTTATTATGAAAGGTTTTCAAGACGTTTTGTGTGAATTTGTGAAGATTTTGATCTAAAGTGTTTTTTATTAATATTAAATCATTTATTGAAGCCATATATATATATATATATAATATATATAATATATATATATATATATATATATTATATATATATATATATATATTATACTATATATATATTATATATATATATATATATATATATATATATAATATATTATATATATAAAAATATATAATATATATCATTATATTATATATATATATATATATGAAGTTGCACTTTCAACGACAAAATCACGAAAGCCATATCTTGAAAACTACTATACCTACAGTTAAAATAATTACATTGTTGGAATCCTGGTAAAATTTTAGTTTGGAAAATGTGAACAAATAAGTAATACGGTATTTTTTTTTATCTTTAAAAGTACTATAGCTATAGTTAAAATAAATACATTTTTGGAATCCTCGAAAAGTTTAGTTAGGAAAATGACAAAATTAATATTAATTTTTTTTATTATTATTTTTAATAATAACAATTAATAAAAATAAAATTTGTAAAGGTATTACACGACAAAGTAGGGGGCTCGAGCCGACGGGAACAAGGGGGGGAAGTTTTCCATACCCCGGGGGGGGGGGGGGGAGGAACCCCCCGCGACACCCAAATACCAAAGGGGGGGGGTTCCGGAGCCCCTCCCCGGAGGGGGGGAAATAGTCCTACCCCGTCGTTCCCCGGAAGGCCGAGGAGACCCCACTCCTTGCCATCTTTGGGGTTTCCCCTTGGGTATTCCTTTAGTTAAAAAAAAAAAAAAAATTAAAACTGACGGAGTCGTAAACGTAACTGGTCTATATATTTTTTGAATCATGTCCGTCACCACCTAAATTGATTGTAGGATCATATACTGAAAATAATATGAAAAAAAAAAAATAGGTCAAAACTGACTGAGTCAAGTAAAAGGGACAAGGTCCATATATATATATATATATTATATATATATATATATATAATATATAATATAATATAGATATTATATATATATATATATATATATATTATATATATATATATATTATATATATATATATATATATATATATATATAAATTCTACTTTTCTGACTTCACAGCTTTTTGACATTCTAAACATATTTTTTGACATAAAAGTGTTAACAAATTTTCCTCAATATGATTTTAATTTTACCCTTAATTTTTTAGTTTTCATTTTGGAACAGAAATTTGTGACTTCAAACAAACTTGAACCTATATATATATACTATATATATATATATATATATTATATTATATATATTATATATATATATATATATATATATATATATATATATATTATATATATATATTATATATATAATATAATATAATATATATATATATATATAATATATATATTATATATATATATATATGCCAGCGTTTAGTATATCCGTCATATGTATCTTAGAAACTATTAATGCTACAGTAAACGGAATACATTGGTGGAATGCTGGTACAATTTTAGTGCGGAAAATGTAAAAAAAAAAAAAATAAAAAAAAAATTAAAAAAAATATATTTCAAAACTACAATTAGCTACAGCGTAAGGAATACAGTTTTTGGAATCCTTGGTTGTAAAATTTCACATAAGAAAATGTAAAAAAAATAATAATAAAAAAATATTGTTAATAATTATTATAGTAATATGATTAGAAGGCCTATTTAGAGACCTTTTATTGTTTCTCGTTAAAGATAAATAGACTTTTCTATTAAATTTTGTTTTATACGGCACACTAGGGGCTCGAGCCGACGGGAACATAGGGGGCGGGACGTTTTCCATACCCCGTAGGGGAGGGGCGGAGGAACCCCCGCGGACACCCAAATACCAAAGTGCGGGGGTTCCGAGACCCTCCCCGGAGGGGGGGAATTAGCCTACCCCGTAGTTTCCCGGAGGCCGAGAGACCCCGACTCCTTCTGCCAGCGGTGCGGTATACCCTTGGGGTATTCTTAGTAAAAAAAAAAAAAAAGCAAAATTTAATAGAAAAGTCTATTTATTTTAACGGGAAACCAAATAAAAGGTCTCTAAATAGGCCCTTTAATCATATTTGTCGACAATTTTGACATTAAATTTTTTTTTTTTTTTTTTTTTTTTTTTTTACATTTCCTATGTGAAATTTTCACCAGGATTCCAAAAATGTATCTCTTTTTCCCTGTAGCTATTTAGTTTTTGAGATTTTTTTTTTTTTTTGTTTTTTTTTATTTTTTTTTTTTTCCCGCACTAAAATTGGACCAGCATTCCACCATTGTATTTCCTTTTTACTGTAGCATTAATAGTTTTTAAGTACATATGACGGAAATACTAAAAACACTGACCTATATATATATATATATATATATATATATAATATATATATATATATATATATATATATATATATATATATATATATATATATATATATATATAATATATATATATATATAAGATATATAGTATAATATATATATTATATATATATATATATATATTATATTAGCATTGGCGATTACTATTTACTTTCG
>JABUQX010124166.1:12500-20000 GCA_015478945.1 Trachelipus rathkii | reverse complement strand
TTTGCGGCGGTCTTACTTAAAAAGAAAATTATTTGTGCTTTTGTTTATAACTCGTATATAGTTTTATAGCTAAGAAGTATAGTCTAATTTCGTTAAAAACATAAACAAGTTATTTTGGATGAAGTGATTGAAAAGAAAAAGAAAAAACTTTATTATAAGAATATTTTTTGACAAAAAATCCGGCAGCCATTTTGAAAATTTAATATATTATAGTACTAAAACATATTTACGTATTGAATTATTTGAAACGTTCATTTATTTATTTATTTCTTTTACATCGTCGGAAATAACGTTATCAAAAGTGGAGACTCAGGACATAATCAGCTCCCTGTCAAGCCTATTCACAATGGGGACAGTGCTAAGCTTCAGTCCTCGGGAACAAAAGCCTTACTACGGGGAGCTAACTCTCATAATCAAAATTATTGAAAACTTAAACCAATGCGAGGTATAAGAGAAGGCTATTATAACGAAAATGCCTAATATTCTCGTGAGAAAGGAACGCCCTAGACCGAATCTAAAGAAACATTTCATTTATTATTAAAACGCTCTCAGTTGAAAAGGTTTTCCTCTACAACAAAAAAAACTTGATAATAAAAAATTAAAAAATTAATTTGAGTCTGAGCAACCTCTGGATAATATTCATCCTTTTATTGATAATAATAAGAACATACAGAAGGCTTTATCATGCTATAATATTAGACCAAGTTCCGTTGGCCATTTAGATGTAGTAAGGGCAAATAACAACCATACTCAGTCGCCTACTCAAAAGCTTCCGCCAAAGGCTATTTTAACCTCTCTAAATCAACCAAGTGAAGTTAGAGGAAGTCATCTTTCATCTCGTCCGGTTAATCCACCACAACCTCCACAACAACAACACGTTACTTCAAGCCAGCACAAAAAGAAGTCATCTAATTTACAATCTCTGGGACCAGCTGTCGTTTCATCATCTATACCCCCAACTACCACAACATCCATCGCCCCTTTGGCTCCTCTCAACACAAACCGTATCAGTCCAACAAGAAAAACAGTTATACAAGCCTCAACATCAGAGCTTCTTAAATGTTTAGGAATCTATCTTCATAAAACATGCAACAAGCTCAATGATTTTCAAGCAGGGGATGCCGTGATGTGGCTGAGAACTGTAGACAGATCATTGTTATTACAAGGATGGCAGGTAAGAGGAAACGATGATTGTGTGAAATCTCTTGTGTATAGAGTGGGAGTGAAATGGGGGTAAGGGGGGAGGGTTACAGAACAACTTTCCAAAATAATTTAGCAAAACTTTTTAGCAAAGAATTTTTGAGGTAAAAATTTTGCTTTAAAGAAATAGTTTTAAAGCCCCAAGCACATGTTTATTTTCAATTTTATTTTTGGCTCCCACTTTGAAATCCTTATCAAGCTACGCCTCCTTCTTTTACTACGCCTCCTTATTGCGTGGTTTTTATAAAGTGTGGGAGGAGGGACTCCTTTCAACTATTACCTATTAATTAAGTTGACGGAGGGTGGGAGATTTTGGAAAGTGGATTTTGAAGTTTGTTTTATATACATAGTACTAATCTATTTCAAATTTTGAATCATTAGAATTGGGTTGATCGACTGACAAGTGCGGTGCGATGCGGCCCAAAATTCCAAGGTGCGGTGCGCATTGCAAAAGAGATGGTACCATGCGATGCCAAAATGACTGGCAGTGCTGTCCGGTGCGTGCGGTGCGGTGTGCCCAGAAGTACAGCTTCCTGGTGGGGTTCGGTGCTGATGCACAACCTCCTAGTGCAGTGCAGTGCGGTGCGGTGCGGTGCGGTGCGGTAAACTACGATGTTCGGCCAACTCTACAATATCGGCATCGAGAATCGGAAATATTTCTGGAATCGGCATCTGAATCGGTAAAGGGAATTATTATTTGAATCGGAATCGGAGATTGTTTTGACATAGTACAATAAATGCGAATCGGCACGAACCGAGAATCGGAAGAATCGGTATCGGAAATATTGAAATTTCTCGATCGGAATCGGAAATTATTTTGGCATCTTCCCATCACTAATTTATATATATATATATATATATATATATATAGCTTAATATTGTAAATTTTTCTATATACATATATACTAACTATATATATATATATATATATATATATATATATATATATAATATATATATATATATACTATATATATATATATATATATATATATATATATAATATATATATATATAATATATATATACATTATATATAATTATATATATATATATATATATATATATATATATATATATATAATATTATATTTCTATAAATAATATATTATATATTATTATATATATATATATATATATATATATATATATATATATATATATATATATATATATATATATATATATATAATATCATATATAATATATATATATATTATATATAATATTATATATATAATTTATAGGTGTGAATACTCTATTTCTATATATACCTAACAAAGATATAGTCAATACTATATATATATATGATATATATATATAATAATATATATATATATATATATATAAATATATATATATATATATATATATATATAATATATATATATATATATATATATATTTCTTCCAACTCATTTCAATTGTGCTCCTCGTTTGTATCTAAGTTGCCTCTCGTCTACAGCTTTCTGATTTCAATTCTTGCCGATTCTTGTCGGATATCTCAGTGGGGTAATCGGAATCTGTGAAGTTCAAAACTCTTTGAAACTTAACTTCTTTCATATCTCCCCTCTCTAAAACACCTCCCAAATTTCCTATCCCCCATTTGACGGCTCTAATGTCTTACCCTTAAACAACATAAACATTCTTGGACTAAACATAAATAGTGAATTGTCTTGGAGACCTCACATCACATCGGTTGCTAAATGGCCTCAAAAAGCTGGGAATTCTGTTCAGATTGCTTGAATTTTCTTCTGCTCAAGATACTGCAGTTATTTAAGGTCCTTAGTTCGCCCCTGTTGGAATACTGTTCCCACATAGGGTGGATCCGGGTTTCACTCTCCTTTGGCATAGAGTTGAAGATAAGGCTAAGAGGCTTATAAACTGTCCCATACTTTCTGACTCCTTGACCCTCCTTCTCTGCGTGGTGACGTTGGTGCCCTATCTCTCTTCTCTATAGGTATTACAACGGCAGCTGCTCGAGAGAGAATGGACCTCTCGCATTCCTCCACCACTGCATCGCCCCCCGTAACACAAGAGGTGCCTTTGTTCCGTCATGAAAATTGGTGAATATTGGAGACTCATAGGATCACTTTCCAGCCCACATCTGTTTTGTGGAATTCCTTGCCTTCGGGAATTGTGTTTGTCAAGGGACAGGGTGGGTTTACTTTCCATTTATTTTAATTTTTGTTTTTCTTTTTGTAATTTTTTTTTATTTTAATATTTTTTCGTTTTTGACCCCTCCTGTTTTGAAAAGGCCTGCCCGTGAGTGGTAGGTAATATTATATAATCATATATATATAATATATATATATATATATATATATATATATATATATATATTATATATATATATACTATATAAATATATATATATAATATATATATATTTATATATATATATACATAAATATATATATATATATATATATATATATACTATATATATATATGCCAGCTACCGTGCTCAAACGCGTAGACGCGACGGAGTCGCATGGCAAGGTCGTGGGTTCGAATCCTAGTTCGGATCCTAGGTAGAAATTACCTAGAAAGTTCCCCTCCTTGATAGGGCTATGCCCGTGAGGTTTGAAGTTTGAATTAAAATATATATATATATATAATATATATATAATATATATAATATAGTATATATATATATACTATATATAATATATATATACTATATATATATATACCTATATATATATATTATATATATATATATATACTTTACCTGGTAGCCTCCCACTCCCCTCCTATGAGAAACGGACGATCCTGAGATATTGTGACACCACAGCAGGCCGTGCCCAGAGATCCGTCAGAAAGAGTGTATCGAAGTTACGTCTGATGTTCGTTAAGTCCGAGTAGTTTAGTAAGAGGTGTCTTGTGTTGTCATCTGCCCAGGAGGGGCATCTTTGACAGTTTGGGGAGAAGGAGCGTTGTGGAATCTAAATTTATATTCCTGAAAGGAGGGAGGGTGCCCAGAGGGGAGATGAGGGGTAACATCACTCTGGTTTGGCGTCCAGGTTTGTTCTGTGGGAGATATTTCGGGGGGATTGCGCCTGCAGTATGGTGTTATTTGGATATTCGGAGAAAACTTTTTGTGTTAATTGCAGTCGTTCAATACTGGTTAATAATCCGAGAGTTTCAGGCAAGGCGGGGGGCGGGTTCTTGTATATGTAGAATAGCACATGGCTTGTGTAACTTTTTCCCTTCTTGGCCCAGGGGATTGTTGCAATGTTTTGTGTAAGGTGTGGATGGTCTGTTGAAAATGATTTGATGTATAATTGGAGCCTGTCACAGTGGTTCCCAATCTTTTTTTTAGTGTCACCACCCCCAAGAATAAAAAATCCAGGATTCCCATCACCCCTATCTTTTTCATAGTATATAATATAGATATATATAGTATATATATACTATATATACTATATACTATATATATATATCATATATAATAATAATAATATATATATATATATATATATATATTCATATAGTACTATATATATATATACTACTATATATTAATATTAATATAAATTTACTAAAACATAAAATTTTAGGTTTCTCTTCACGCTTGTCGCGCACCCCCTGGTATTTTGAGACGCACCCCAGTTAGAAAGTCACTGGCCTATCATGCCAAGATGAGCCTCAATAGGTAGAGTTTTTGTGTCGGTTTGTAAGTAGTGGATGAGTGTAAAAGGGAGGCAGCTTGTTATTTATTATTCTAAGAGCTTTGTTTTGAACGATCTAAAGTTTTTCAATGCTGGATTGTGATATGGTTGGAGCATAAGCTGGCGATGCATAGTTTAAGATTGGACGGATGTGATGTGATGTGATGTGATGTGATGTGACTGTTGATGTGATGTGATGTGATGTGATGTGATGTGATGCTGATGTTGATGTTGATGTTGAGGGATGTGATGTGATGTGATGTGATGTGATGTGATGTATGATGTGATGATGTGAGGGACTCTGTTTGTTGGCAATAGTTGCTCCGGTTAGTGTTTTCATAGCATTTAATTTACGTGTGACTCTAGAGGTAACATTGTTTCTGTGGTTTGAGAATGTCATGTGTGAATCGAAAACTAAGTAAGCCAAGAATGGTGGGTTGTTTAATGAGGGGGAGTCAGTTGTTTGAAAGGAAAGTTGTTGGGTGAGTGCTTGACTCTCTTTTGTTACGTGTGAGTAATGTGAAAGAGAAATTTTGAGGAGAGGCTGTCATTCTGTTTGTTGACAGCCATTACTCCAATTGGTTTATGTATTGTTATAGTTCTTATCTTTCTGTATTTATAGAGGAACTTTGGATGTAATTGTTAGGTCATCTGCATAACTATTGATTTTTATAGAGGGGGGATGTGGGTTGTGGTAGATCGTGCATAAAATGATCAAAGAGTATTGGTGATAGGATGCCACCCTAGGGTACTCCACTATATAACATGTATGTACGAGATATGTAACTCCCTTGTATAATTCTATCTGTGCGACCAGATAGAAAATTTTCTATTATTTTCTTGTCATTGACGTTTATTTCTGTGTTTAAAACTTTGCCTATTAAGAGGTGGCGTGGAACTGTATCAAGTGCTTTGTTTATGTCTACTGCCAATAGAAGAGTGCGAGAGGGTGGTAAATTTTGGTTGAAACCTGTGATGATGTGTTGTGCCAGATCGGTAAGTAGTGAGGTAGTGGAGTGGTTTGGTCTAAATCCTTGTTGTGTATTCGAGAAGGGGATAAAGGAGAAGATTCTGTTCAGGATTAACCTCCCGAGAACTTTAGATATAGTAGAAAGTAATGATATAGGTCTATATGAGGCAGGGTTGTGTATGGTTTCTAGGTTAGTTTTAGTATGGGGATTAGTGTGCGTGTTTCCAGAATGGTGGGGTAGCGTTGGTCTGCCAAGCAGTGTTGAATATTTTGGTTAGTACTGCTATGGTGGCCAGGCCTTTGAGTACTCAGCAATTATGGGATGAAAAAACCGGGTGCTTTAAAAAACTACGCTTGAAGCGTCTTTTTTTGGGGACGTGGATGGCTTAGTGGATAAAGCACCCGGTTATTGTTAACTCAGCAACGCGGAGTTCCAGTGTTCGAAACCCGCTGATGAAGAGTAAAATCTTCTGTGACTCATTCATTTAAAATGATGTTGAGGTGGGTATTGGATATTTTGTCTGGCTATTCTGCTTGTGAATTTTTGAGGTTTTTGATGGTGTTAAGTACTTCTAGTGGAGTGAATAGGCCCCTCTTTTGGTTGTTCTTTAATATTTGAAGTCTTTTAGTTGTTAATCTGTTGGTGGTAGTTGTAAGTTTATGACTAATTTTAGAGTAGCGTGACATAAGGAGATTGCATTGATTTTTAAGGCTAAGGATTATATTGTTTTGTTTACAGATGATTTCGTGGGTTGGTGGAGGCTTTGTTTGTGAAGTGTGGATTTTTATACTGTTCAGTACATTTTGGTTGTGTTGATTTTTATGGTGAAGTGTTTGAGTGTACTAAATTGTTTATTCTGTTGGTGAGGTCTATGATATGGTTCGTTTATGGTTTATGGTTTATGGTTTATGGTTTATGGTTTATGGTTTAATTGGTTTAGGTTTGGTTGTCTAGTTTGCCGGAGGGAATTTCTTTGTTTTATTACGGTTGCTATTTCTGGTGAAGAATTGGGATTGAAATGTTTGCCGTAGCCTTGGAGGATATATTTTTTTGAATGCCTTTAGAATGGTTTTATTGAAGTGTTGTAAAGCTTTGTAGAGAGATGTAAGGTTTGTTTGTTGGAAGGATTGTAGTTCTTGTTCTATTAAATCAGTGTAAGCTTGCCAGTTTGCTTTCTTATAGTTAGTGTAAGTCTTTTTAAAGGATGTGTGTGTGTGTGTGGTGGGGGGTGTGTGTTTGTGATGAATTGTGATTAGTATTGGAATGTGATCAGAAGATAGAGATTGAAAAGTTTGCCATGTTAGCACAATGTAAATTTGTGACACATAAGGAAATGCAAAAGAGATATCAGGCGATGTGGGGTTCTGATTGTTATGTGGGTTGGTTTCTGTTGTTGAGGATGCTGAGTGTGTGTAAGTTGTCTATGAGAGTATCACCTCTTGGTGAATGTGTGTTTGTGTTGAGTCATGCAGGGTGATGGGCATTGAAGTCCCGGCTAGTATCAGATTATTATATTGAGTTAGGGGTGATAGGTCTGGGACATAATCCTGGGAGCAGAATTAAGAGGAGGGTGAGGGATATAGACATTGATTAGGTTGTATGTTTTTATTGATTTTAACTTCTATTGATTGGAATGTGGAGATTTGGTCATTGTT
>JABUQX010124166.1:0-7500 GCA_015478945.1 Trachelipus rathkii | reverse complement strand
TCACGCCCCTCCCCATCTATGATCTAGTGATTCATGTCATATTCTGTATAACATAACACAAAACTTTTATTTATTTTTGTTTTATATGCTTTAAACAGTTTGTTTTTACTAAATTTTACGCTTTTCATATTTATTAATAACTTAAGAAATTTGGGTTTTTACATACCCTAAACCTGTAAATCAGTAAATCAAACCACACACCCCTCCCCATCCCTACCCAAATCCTGGATATTTATACATTAGCATAGTAATATTTAACAAAATTTTATCTATAACCTTGTCTAATTATCATATTGATCAATGAATATATGCTATCGTAGCATAGATCCATACTTAACAACAATAAAAGTACAACAGCATTGTTGAGTGCAGGACGGAACACTGCACACTTTTTCTAACATATCACTGAAATTTTTCATTTTTATAGTAATATTTAACAAATTTTATCATCGCCTTGTCTAAATATCATACTGATCATTGAATACATGCTACGTAACAGAGTTTTCACATCAATAAAGCAAACACTATAGCATCACCTGAACCACATATATAACGTACACTTCACGAGCCTAACACATCTTAAACATGAATAAACAGTTAACATTAACAAGCTTTCATACTTAACAACAGTAAAGTAACTAACATTGAGCGCAGAACGTAACCTACTTAGACTTTTTTTCTAACATATCACTGATGTTTTATTAACATAATGACCAACATTTAACAAATTATCACAACCTTGGTAATAAGTATCTTGCGATCCAATGAATATATGCTAACGTAACAAAGTTTTCATATTAATAAAGCAAACATAGAATCATATGAACTACGAATATAATGTACACACACAATCCTAACACATCTTATATACACGAATAAGCAGTCAACATTAACAAAGTTCAATACTTAACAACTGTGACATAACTAACATTTGTATACAATACGTAACTTATTCACACTTTTCCAAACATATCTCTAACATATCATTATTATTTTTGCACGAACATAGTAACATTTAACAAAAATTTATCACAATCTTGTGTAATTATCATACTGACCAACGAAAATACGCTAACACAGCAAAGATTTCACATCAATAAAGCTAACATATCATAACCTGATGTAACAATATAATGTATAACATCAAATCGAACATACCCTATGCCTGAATAAATCACTAACATTAGCAAAGTTCCATACTTAACAACAGTAAAGTAACTACCGTTGCATACAAAAACGTAACCTATTCATACGTTTTCAAACATATCTCTAACATATCATTACTATTTTCATATTAACACTGTAATATTTATCAGCACCGTACCTAATTATCATACTGATCAACGAATATATGCCAACGTAACAAAGTTTTTGACTTAACAAAGCTAACATATCATAGTCTGAACCAAGAATATAACATACACCGAAAAACCTAACATACTTTAAACACGAATAAACAGCTAACATTAACAAAGTTCAATACTTAACAACAGTGAAGTAACTAGCAAAACATATAGAACGTTGCCTTTCACATCTTTTTTTCTTTTTGTTTTAAAAACTTTTATTTATTTTAACTTTATTTCTTTAAAACTTTTTGTTTTAAAAAACTTTTAGCTATTTTTAATTTTATTTCTTTAAAACTTTTTAGTTTTGTTTTTTTTTTTTAACTTTTAATTTTTAACTTTATTTCTTTAAAACTTTTTGTTTTTACTAAAAATTTTATTCTTTTTATGTTTATAACGTAAAAAATTTACATTTTTACATAAACTAAAACAGTAAAACAGTAAATAACAAAGTTTTCACATCAATAAAGCTAACATAACATAACCTGATGCAAGAATATAATGTATAACATCAAACCTAACAAAACACCATACTTGGCAACAGGAAAGTAACTGACGTTGCTTACAGCCCGTACCATATTCACACTTTTTTCAACAGATCTCAACATATCACTATTATTTTACATTAACATAGTAACATTTAACAAAAATTTATCACAACATACTCGCCAGCAAATATATGCTGACGTACCAAAGTTTTTCACATCAATAAAGTTAACATATCATATACCGAGCTAGGAATATAACGCACAATGACAAAACCTAACATACCTTATGATCGAATAAATGACTAACATTAACAAAGTTTCATACTTAACAACACTCAAGTAACTAACAATACATACAGAACGAACATGTACGAAGCTGATGTGGTTCCTGTTTCACTAGAGTTATCAAATACAAGTCGAGAAATTGTTCAAACTCCTCCCACTTTTCGAAATATTACGCAATACCTATGATTCTTGTTTGGTTCGTTTTCGAAACATTACGCAATACCTATGATTCTTGTTTGATTTCGTACCTCTAACATATTAACGTTAATCTTACACTAACATAGTAACATTTAGCAAAAATTTATCACAACATTGGTTAATTATCATACAGACCAGCGAAAGTATGCTAACATAATAAAGTTTTCACATTAATAAAGCTAACATAGCATCATCTAAACTAAGAAAATAATACCCAAAGACAAACAAAACACATCTTAAGCAGGAATAAACTGTTAACATTAACAAAGTTCCACACTTAACACCAATAAAGCAACTAACATGGTATGCAAAACGTAACCTAATCTTACTTTTTCAAGCATAACTCTAACATATTAACGTTAATCTTACACTAACATAGTAACATTTAGCAAAAATTTATCACAACATTGGTTAATTATCATACAGACCAGCGAAAGTATGCTAACATAATAAAGTTTCCACATTAATAAAGCTAACATAGCATCAACAAAGACAAACATAACACATCTTAGCAGAAATAAGCAGTCAACATTAACAAAGTTCCACACTTAACACCAGTAAAGCAACTAACATGGTATGCAAAACTTAACCTAATCTTACTTTTTCAAGCATAACTCTAACATATTAACGTTAATCTTACACTAACACAGTAACATTTAACTAAAATTTCTCACAACATTGATTGTAGTATTATCATACCAGACCAGCGAAATTAATAACTAACATAACAAGAAGTTTTATTAAATAAAGCTAACATAGTAACATGAACCAAGAAAATAATGCACAAAGACAAACCTACACACACACACACAAATAAACTGTTAACATTAACAAAAGTTCCGCACTACCAGTAAAGCAACTAACATGATATGCAAAGCGTAACCTAATCTTACTTTTTCAAGCATAACTCTAACATATTAACGTTATTCTTACACTGTCACAGTAACATTTAACTAAAATTTCTCACAACATTGGTTAATTATACTGATCAACGAATATACTCTAACATAACAATGTCTTCACATTAATAAAGCTAACATAGCATCATATGAACTAGGAAAATAATGTGCAACGACAAACCTAACACATCTTACGCCCTAATAAACTGTTAACATTAACAAAGTTCCACACTTAATATCAGTAAAGTAACCCAACTTTTTACTTCAAGCATAACCTGTTCATACTTTTCCAAACATCTCTAGCATATTAACGTTAATCTTACATTGACACGGTAACATTTAGCAAAAAAAAATTTATCATAACCATACCTAACCATCATAATACCTAACAGATAAATACGAATAAAGTAAAGTTTTTAGACTTATCTCTTTTTAGACTCCACCTCCTTTCAGAAAATACCAAATCTAAACATGAAAAATGATTTTATGCTTTAACCATTTGCATAAAGTGATGCAATACTTATTATATTTGACCCTCTGATAGGAATACAAGCAATGTAGCAGTCGCCATTCGGTTTACGATTAAATATAAATGACACATCGTTGGGAATTACAAGATCCTCGTAAAGAACGTCTGTAGAAGCAGAACGAGAGGTCATCATATCAACACTGTTTTTGAGTAACCAGCTGAAGAATTCGTAAACAAGAATGTCAATAAGGTAAATGTGACGGAGCAGCGACAATGGGAGAAAGGAACCAAGAATACGACGTACGAATGAACCATATCAGTTCAAAAGGGTATATATTCTCGAGGTTGTTCGAGCTGTTGTTGTTGTTGTTGTTGCTGCGGTTGTTGTTGTTATTGTTGTTGTTGTTGTAGAGGTAAGGTTCCTGTGTTATATTTCAACTTCTCATTTATCACAACATTGATTAATTATCATACTGATCAACGAATATACTCTAGCGTAATAAGGTTTCCATATCAATAAAGCTAACATGATGTAGCATGAACTAAGAAAATAATGTACAACGACAAACCTGACACACCTTAAGCCCGAATAAACTGTTATCATTAACAAAGTACCATACTTGCCAATAGTAAGTAACTAACATTACATGCAAAACGTAACCTAGTCACACGTTTTTTCAAGCATGTCTCTAACATACCAATACTAATTTTTATTTTTAGACTACACCCCCCTTTCAGAAAATTTCAACATGAAACATGAAAATGATTTTTATGCTTTAACCATTTACATAAAGTGATGCAATACTTATTATATTTATTAAACAAACTGGTAAATCTGGCAACAGCGTATCATACAGAGGTGATTTGACAGCAATGTATAGACTTGGGAGCTGAGTTATATATAAATCAGTGAGCTACTCGATGGTGTATTCATAATCATAGCAAAAGTCTAAGGCAAACCTAACATTATTCAACAAAAACTTAACCTAGGCTCACGTTTCTAACACATCTTCGTCAGTTAACACAGTAATATCTTACAAAAACTCATCATTTCTCTAACAAATCAGTGTTATTTCCATAACGAATAACTGTAAGCATAACAAAGTTTTAACCAAACATAACACAAAAATAAGTTCTTTATATACTAATCATGAGTATATGCTAACGTAACAACGTTTTGCATTAATAAAGCTAACATAACATAACCTGAATTAAGAATATAATGTACAGCAACAAACCCTAACACACCATACGTACCGAATAAGCTACTAACATTAACAAACTTCCGCGCTTAACAACAAAAGTACCTAACACATCGTACAAAACGTAACCTATTCACACTTTTTCAAGCATATCTCTAACATATCAATGTTAATTTTACATTAACATCGTAATATTTAACAAAAATTTAGCATAACCTGTCTAATCATCATACAGACAAAGAATATAATGCTAACTTGTAACAAATGTTTTACATCAACTATAGTAATATTTAACCAAAAAATTTTAAACTCGTCTAAATATCATAATCTCCAACGAATAATTGCAAACATAACAAAGTTTTAACCAAACATAACATAAAAATAACAAACTTTTATCCGGACATAACATAAAAATAAGTTCTTTGAATAAAAATATCACAGTAAAGCGTAATAGTTTACTGATTTTAAAACGTAAATCAATAAATATTAAATCAAACCACCCATCCCACCCCACCCATCCCACCCGCCTGTGAACTATTGAACTATTGATTCAAGTCATATTTCAGAGTATCATTTTGGATAAACATAACATAAAAATAGGTTCTTTATACTAACCTGCGAATATATGCCAACAAAGTTTTAACCTCAATAAAGCTAACATATCATAACCCACTAACTAAGAATATAATGTACAAATGCGAACCCGCGTGTGAATAATCAGCTAACATCCTGAAAATTCCTTACTTATCAAGGTAAAGTAGCTAACATAATCACATTACTCGATATGTTCCCACTTTTCGCGCATATACAGCAACAGGTAAAACCTTGTTATCTAACAAAATCCCACTTAGCAAGTGACCAATCTATCAAAGATACCAACATCTTGAACTAAGAATTGGCACTATCTTCATCAAAGTGTCACTCGTTTCGAGTATAACATCATTTGACCTGTGAATAATCGTAGACATTAGCAAAATTCTAGGGCAAACCTAACATTACTCAACAAAACTTAACCTAGGCTCAAGTTTCTAACACATCATCGTCAGTTAACACAGCAATATCTTACAAAAACTCATCATTTCTCTAACAAATCAGTGTTATTTTCACATTGTCATAGTATTTAACATAACGTACCTAACTTACAAATAAACAGTTTTTCATTAACCAAAGAGTGTCTAAACAACATTGCCTTCCAAGAGAATCCCAAGGTATGCGCCCCTTGAAGGGTGTGAATCCTCCGAGGGGATCACTTGAGAGGGTGTAAGCGGAAGCTGGCCTCAGCCCGAAGGGCAGGCACTCCTTCCGGAGGGGTAAAAACACCCCTCCATCCCCCTCCCAGCCCAGGGGCACCTGGATTTCTCTGGAAAAACATGACGCTGGTGTGAAAACTATTTGTAGCTGTTGCATGTTAGCCACCTGTTCAGCGTGAATTTATAGACTCTTGCTGGCGTGATGTTAAAGCAGCTTGGAGATCAGAGTTTGCCTAGAATTTTGTTACGACATGGGTCAGAGCGATGTTAGCCTCGAAGGCTAGTTCAAGTGTTGACGATTCACGCTATTGGGAGATTTTGTTGGATTTTTGTTGCCGATAATACATCGGTATGTGTGAACATGATTATACTGCAACGATAAAGAGTAAGGGGAACTTCAAAGGATGACCATATTTCGCCGCATGTCATCATTAACACGTACGAGTTTGCGGCCAGCTTTACGTGAGTTAAGCTGATAAGCATATGATGTAGGTGTATTTGTGTTATGTTTATCCAAGCTGTACTGAATCATATTCAGCGGATTACAGCAGAATGAATAGACAGTTTGTTTGCGATTTACTGACCACTAACTATATCGATTTATATTGGTAAAACTATTTATGGTATGTTAGGATAAAAATTTGTTGTACTACGTCGCTGAAGATTATGATCTTTAGATAACATTTTACAGCTGGCCGATACGATTAACATTATGTGCTGTCTGTATGATGATTAGACGAGTTTATCTGCGCTTTATTAAATCTACATTGGCAAATGCTGACAGTAACAGAAACGCTCTTTAAAGTGCAACAGAACCCGTTCAACTTTTTAAACACTACTGTGTTAAGTGAAGACTATTGGCGCCAGTGAACATTAATGCGTATCGTGTTTGTTGCATTGCTATTCTTTGCATTCGGAGGCCATGTTTTTAATGTCTGAAGCGACGTTGCGTCTCCCATATTCAGTAGTTGAATATATCAAAACTTATTTTGTGTTATGTTTGGTTACTTTGTTACTGTTTGGATTATTCATATTATGAAAGCTGGCACTGGCTGACAATATTTTAACAAGATATTGCGTATTGGCAGCCTGTGTTAACGTGGCCCAAGTTGGACACGAACTGTCGCTATGATCGGCCAGTAGCTCATATAACTCGGCTCCCAATAAATACTACCGCGTGCATGTACCACCAGTTGTTTAATAAACTAATAAGTATATTGCATCACTTTAACAAATTTTCGAAAAGTAAATAGGTAAAGCTAAGAGCCAGTATTAACTACCTTTAGAGGCTATGCTAAACTTTAATGACTATGTTGTATTGCCCACTATGGCTGAAGCGCTATTACGACCAGCGACTCAACGTTGA
>JABUQX010124165.1:10000-12254 GCA_015478945.1 Trachelipus rathkii | reverse complement strand
TATATATATATAATATATATATATATATATATATAATATATATATATATATATATATATATATATATATATAATATATATATATAATATATATTTTTAATATATATATATATATATATTTATACTATATATATATATATATATAATATATATATATATATTCGGTTAGGATCTCTCTTCCTGTAAATTGTTTCGTGGGAAAAAGAGGTAAAAAATTGGTTATTTTTTATTTTTTTCTATGTATATTATCGAACAAAATCCAGAAAGTCTCATGGTGCTTGATGCGTGTTTTTCATTTTTTTTAAACAAGCAAAGTGAAATAAATTATAAAATAAAAAATAAATTACATTAAGTGAGGTATGAATGTATGATACGTTAATTAAGATTATGTTGAGTTACATTAGTTTACATATATTTAAACTTTAATATTTTTTAATTAGAAACTTCGTATTACAACAGTTTGAAGCAGGGATGGCAATTTTGGTGATTTTTTTGATTTTTTTAAAAAAATCAATATGTGATTTTTTTTTTTTGATTTTTTTCTATTTTTTCAGATTCGTAACATCACGCGATATATAATTTGTAACTTGCAAATTATATTCACGAATCTCAAAAAATCAATAAAGTTCTAAGTATATCAAAAAAATCAGAAAAAAATTCATAAATTTGATTTTTTTTAAAAAAATCAAAAAAATCACCAAAATTGCCATCCCTGGTTTGAAGCGACTAGCAACTATGTCTTTATGCTTATTGGTTAAAAAAAAAAAAAAAATCTAAAGTGGTAAAAATTCAAAAATTTTAAAAATACCTTTTCGGTGAAAGATCCTACTTGAATAACATATATATATATATATATATATATATATATATATATATATATATATATATATATATATATATATATATATATATATATATATATATATATATATATATATATATATATATATATTAGTCCAAATAATTGCTTAAAATGTTATTTTAAAAAAGTATTTTTTAAGGCATTTAAAATTGCGCAAATGTATTAGTTGAGCTTTAAAAGTAAGTAAGAGAAAATGAGTTGTCACGGATAACTCAGAGCTCACTGATACTTTAAAATATATTGCATATTTTGGTAACATTTTAAATTAAGTTTGTTTTTATAAGTGATGTTAAATATAACATTTGTTTACAGTATATAATTATATAATAATTGTTTTATGATATAATGTTTCTTTTAATATAAAATTCTTAGTCAAATTGTATCATAATATAAGTTTTAAAAATGCTTATAAAAATATGAAAGTTAAGCCAAAAATATATTTTCTGTGAAATTATACTTATTTTTATTTAGTTTATTTATTTATTTTACCATCTTTGGAGTAAATGCAGTTTTGTTTTTAAAGCTCTTTATATGCATTTACCATTTAATTTGTACGAAATAATGTAAATTCTAGTGTTTTTTGATGTTTTGTAACATTTTGTGTTATATTTTATATCTTAGTTATGTAAATAGCTTGTATTTTGATTCAAATTGTAATCTATGATCTTCCCGCCCTATTTTGCTCTTAACTCCTCCTCCCTTCTCCCTCTCGCTCGAGGAAAACATAAAATGGATTTTGGAATTTAGATTGCATGTAAGCAAGATGCTTATATATAACAAGATTTACAAAAATATCCATTCACTCACCGGCAAGTCAGCGAACTTGCCAAATATAATTGAACATGTTTTTTAATAAAGTATTCTATTCAAACATAAAATTTAGTTTTATCATCCTGAAAGAGAGTCTTCAAGAGAGCATCAGCTACTACTTGTGCAGTGGAGAAACACGAAAAAAGCTACATCTTGTAAAGTGGAGAAAGAAGAAAAAATAACTCTCCCAGCACTCCTGCCAATCATAGATACCATCTCTACCTACACCAACTCTAGTATAATTATGAATACTCTTGTGTTTAAAGAAAGTATTACTTACACACACACCTCTCTCCTCACAGAAATCAAACACCTTCCTACATTCTCATTTTCTCCCGACACCCCAAAACCACCTGTTATACCATCCCTTTTTTGATCACCTATCCCACCATCTAGGTCAACCAACACAATCCATCCAAAGCTCCTACTCACCCCATTCAAAACATCATTCAGATTATCCCAGAAAAATCGTACTCTCTTCAACATTACCCTCAGATGGACAATATGTCACAACCACTCATACCTTGATCTTTTCAACCTTAAATTTAACCATTATAATTCTAGTATTCACACACACAAAATC
>JABUQX010124165.1:0-2500 GCA_015478945.1 Trachelipus rathkii | reverse complement strand
CTCTCTAACTCAACCTTGACGATTTGGCATTCCTCATCCTCCCTCCTTCCTCCTCTCAGGTGTCCTATGCCTTTGCCTGTGATTACATTCTGATGATCAAGTGCATGGGCTCCTGAAATCTACGAACGTTAGGAAGGCGGGTGGGCCCGGATGGCATTCCTCCCCGAGTTTTGAGGGAGCGTGCTTCCGTGCTCCCCGCCCCTCGTCCAACTATATTCTCTATGTCTCGATACACTTTCCCCCAGTGTTGGAAGCACGCACATGTCCAACCATTCTGAAAAAGCGAAGCCGCTTTGATCCTCTCTAACTATCGTCTCTATAGTTTACTTATTCCTATCTAAGTGATCTTTTGAAACTCTTTCCTCAACTCTCATTTCTTAGATCATCTAGAATCTCATTCACGCTCCGATCGCCAGTACGGCTTTCTTGGCGCTCGGAGTCTACTGGTGATATACTTTCCTATCTTACTGATTTATGGTTTTCCGGCCCTTAGGAACTACGGGGAGACGGTGGTGGCGTTTGACATATCCAGCGCATCGATGGACTGGCATGGCATGCGCTCACTGCTCTCCAAACTCCCTCCTTGGGTTTCTCTCTCCTTCTCTTCTTTATTACTTTGCGTCTAGTTTTCTTTTCAAATCGTTCAATATCGGCTGCTGTTGATGGGGCGACCTCTTCTTCCTTTTCTGTCAATAGTGTTGTTCCTCAGGGTTCTGTTCATTCCTACTTTGTCTCCTACTTTTCATTAATGATCTTCCTCACCCGCACATCTAACTCTATTCACCTATATGCCGATGATCTCGACCCTTTTCATTCTCAACTCATTTCCAATTCCTGCTCCTTTACTTCTCTAGAATTGCCCTCGTCTTAATCTTTCTCGATTCTATTCTCGTTGATCTGAATAGAATTTCCTAGGTCGTCTCAACCTTGTGAAATCTAATTCTTTAAAACTTCAACTTCTACAAATCTCCTCTCTAAGACACCTTTCCAACTTTTCCTATCTCTTCGACGGTTCTCTCGTCTCCTGTTGACAATATAAACATCCTTGGCCTTAACATAAACAAAAAAATGTCTTGGAAACCTCACATCACAACGGTTGCTAGGGCGGCCTCAAAGAAACTGGGAGTTCTGTTTAGACTGCGAGACTTTTTTCCTCTTCTCAGTTGCTTCAGCTATACAAGGGCCTCATCCGCCTTGTATGGAGTACTGCTCTCATCTGGGGGCTCTGGTTCACCCGGTTTTTGATAGGTCGAGTCAGCCAAAAGGCTTATAAACTGTCCTGTACTTTCCAGTTCGCTTGACCATCTTTGCGGCGCGATGTTGGTGCTTTATCTCTTTCTATAGGTACCGCGCCGCAGGTGCTCGAGGGAGCTTATCACTCGCGTACCTCCACCTTTACGTCGCCCTCGTAGAACTAGGGTTGCTGTGTCTGCACATGAGTTTTGTTATGGTAACTCCAGGCTAGTTCGCTGCGGTGCTTCCTCCTTTCCTGCCACATCTGTTCTGTGGAATTCTTCCATCTTCTGTAAGTTTCCTGCTGAATTTGACTTCCCACTTTGGCAAGCCTGCGGCCTGTGCTCATCTGCGTAATTTAATTTAGTTGTTGACCTCTGAGGCGTGTAACACCCCTCCTTGAATATCTGCCGTGAGTGGTGGTGACAACTAAAAAAAATATATATATATATATATATATATATATATATATATATATATATGTATATATATATATATATTATTATATATATAAAGAGAAAGAGAATATATTGGTTATATATATATATATATATATTCATATTATTATTATTATTATTGTATTATTATATATATTATATATATAGTATATATATATATTATTGGTTATTATTGAGCATATATATATTATTATTATTATACATACATATTATTATTATTATTATTATATATTATTATTATACATATATATTATTGGTTGCTATTATTATTATCTCTATTTAATGAAAAAATGAAGATAAATGTAATGAAAGACAAATAACGAAAATCTCTTCATAATTTAATATTCTTATATAATTAGTATTCTAATTAAAGAGATAACTAAGAGAATAACAGAATATATATATATATATATATATATATATATGCTATATATATATATATATATATATATATATATATATATATATTATATATTATATACTATATATATATATACAGATGGTGTGTGGTGGTATATATATATATATATATATATATATATGTTGTTATATATGTTCTTATATATATATATATATATATATAGTTAGTATATATATATATATATATATATATATATATATATATATATATATATATATATATATTATATATAATATATATTATATATATATATATATATATATATATATAGCATATATATATATATATATATATATATATATATATGAAGGTGGCGCACGAAAACGCGGAAAGGCGCCACGCATAAATGCGAAATCGGCAACACCTAAATTAACTGGAACGAGCACTG
>JABUQX010124164.1:0-46409 GCA_015478945.1 Trachelipus rathkii | reverse complement strand
GGATGACGGCGATGTAACTGGATTTTACAGGGTTTGATTTACTAGAATTAATACACATAGATTACTGCTTTACGCAGTATGTCACCAAATTATGCAAATTTCTCTAAGTCTTATATCAAACATAAAAAAGGAAATAAAATTTTTTATTAGAAAAAACGAAAAGTTTAAAGAAACGTAAACTAAAAATTGAAAAATAAAAGTTTGTGTCCTCCGCTGTCTGTACAAAAACACTGACATGGAATTCACCCATATAGAAATCGATAGATCAAATAGAATCAATAGATCAATAGATCATGGAAGGGTATAGAGGGTTGGATACAGTTTGATTACTGATTTACTGATTTACTGCTTTTAAGTATGTTAAATATTGCAAATTTTTTAAGTTATAAACATAAAAGGAATAATTTTTAGAAACAACACACAAAAAAGTTTATAGAGGAACACAAGACTAATAAAATAAAATATAAGTTTTGTGTTAAATGTATATACATAAAATTATGAGCTTGAATCAATAAGATCGATAGAATCAAATAGATCAATATAGAATCAATAGAGATCACAGAATGATATGATAGGAGTATGGAGGGTCAGTTTGAATTACTGATTATAACTGAAATTTACATGCTATTTAAGGTATTAGATAAATATAGCAAATATTTTAAGATATAAACATAAAAGGAAAAATAAATTTTTTAGTAAAACGAAAACTTTAGAAAAGGAAAAAAACCTATGATCATAAAATTAATGAAAAAGGTTTTTGTGTTATGTTATACAAAAATTATGACTTGAATCCAAATAGTAATTATCAATAGATTAATTAAGAGCCCATGTTCGCTTATCCAATTAGGAACATGGAAAAGAAATATGTAAAGGTTATGGAGGTTCTAAGTTTGAATATAATGCATGATTTACATGAAATTATACTGCTTATAAGATAAATGTAAAATAATGCAAATTTTTAAAGTTATAAAAAACATTAAAAAAGAATTAAATTATATAAGTAAAAAACAAAAAGATTTAAAGAAACAAAACAATAAATAATAAAAGTACAGCTATGTGTTATGTTATACAAAATCTGGACGAAATCTTTAAAGATCAAGTACAACTACAATAGATCGATAGCAATACAACCTAGGTCATGAAGAGACAGATCACTAGAGGCTCCACTGGAAAGAGCCCAGTTTGATTTACTGACTTTATACTGCTTTTTACTCTTATCTGAAAGGCGCGTGCAATACTCACTTATTAACTGCTGAATGTTTTAGTCTTTGCAGAATAATTTTAGAAAAAACTGGCAACGTCATAAGCAGCTCGCGGCTACAAGTAAAAAAAGGTTTAGTGTTATAAATGTTATAACAAATAAATCTAAAGTTGAACAAATAGAATCGAATAGATCAATAGAATCAATAGATCAATAGATACAGTAAGGGTATGAAGTGGTATGGAGTGGCAGTAGTTATTGATTTATAGAGAAACGACCTACTTAAAATTTTTGAGAAGATGAAATAAATAATGACAAAATTCTTTTTTAAGTTATAAACTATAAAAAAGGAATTAGGTGTGAATTGAAAATTAAAAAAACGGAAAAGTTTTAAGGTAACAAAACAAAAAAATAAATAATAAAGTTTTAAAATGATTATATTATACCAAAATATGACTTGAATCAATAGACAATAGATTCAATAGATCAGATAGTAATCAATATAGATCACCAGAAGGGTTATGAGGTAATAGAGAGGGCAGATTTGAATTTACTGATTTTTACTGAATTTACGCTTAGAGATATAGTAAATATAGCAATAAATTATTATCTATAAGTTATATAAAACATACAAATGCAATAATAAATATTTTGAAAAATAAACAAAAATTTTAGCAAGCAAATTTTAAAAACATCTTTAAAAGTTTGGTGTAAATGTATATAATAAAATATGAACTCAACTCCAAAGTCTACTATGATGACAATTACATAAACAATTAAGAATAGAATTAAATCTCCACAGAAGCGCATCCATTAGAGCGAGAGAATACAGGAGGAGCAGTTGATTTACTGAATTTTCTGATTCTACATCGCTTAAGGTCTGTAAAAATAATGCAAATTATAGATACAGAAAAACATAAAATTAATAAAATTATATTAGTTGAAAAATACAAATTACACATCAAAATTAAACAAAATTATAAAATAATATTAACATTAAGTAAAAAAAAATGTTAAGTTTATAGTAAGAATACAAAACAAAAAAATAATAAATAAAAAGTTATGTAGTATATACCTAAAAAATTATGACTTGATTCAATAGATAAATAGATCAATATAGATCAAATCTGGGTAGGAGGGTGGTGGGAATGGGTAGGAGAGGGTGGGGTGCACGTTTGATTTACTGATTTAACAATTTCTGCTTCTAGTCATGTAAATATTCCTGTGTTTTTTAAGTTAATTAAATAAATTGCTGAAATTTTTAATTTTTCTAGAGTTTAAAGACAAATAAATATTTTTTGTTTTTATGATAAAATAAAAGTTTTTAGTTATAAAAATTAGGTAGGTAAGTGATCATTTGTAAAATCTTAAATGTTCTTGTATTACTATAACTTTTTTTTTTTTTGGGAAGGCGGACAGAGGGAAGGCCAGTTTGATTTACTTATTTATCTGAATTGACACTGCTTATAATAGAGTGTAAAATATGCAAAAAAAAAAAATTAAGTTATAAAAACATAAAAGGAATAAAAAATTTTATAGTAAAAACGAAAAGTTTTAAAGAAACCAAAACAAAAATATAATTAAAAATTTTATTTATGTTATACGAATATACATGATCCAATAAGACCAAGTAGATCAATAATATCAAGTAGATCACAGAAAGGAAACATGTACGAGGTCCAATGAGAGGGCAAGTATCTGATTAGCTGACTTTTACTGAGATATCTACTGCCTATTAAGATATGTAAAAAAATAATGCAAATTTATTTTTAAGTATAAAACATAAAAGGAATAAACCTTATTATTTAGTAAAAACGAAAAAGTTTAAAGAAAAACAACCACAATAATAAATAATAAATAAAAGTTTTTGTTGTTATGTTATACAAAAATTATGACCTGAATAAAAAATAGACCAATAAAGACAATAGATCAAATAGATCAAATAAAGATCAATAGATCACCCCCACCGCTACACCAAACACCATGACAACCCATTGCACCGAGAAAGATGAAAATTATAC
The DNA here is from genome assembly GCA_015478945.1 of Trachelipus rathkii. Taxonomy (NCBI): domain Eukaryota; kingdom Metazoa; phylum Arthropoda; class Malacostraca; order Isopoda; family Trachelipodidae; genus Trachelipus; species Trachelipus rathkii. The sequence goes on along the minus strand of JABUQX010124164.1, from coordinate 43,187 downwards.
CAGCAATGTTCTATTATGGCATATGCAAAATTCTTTCCAACAGTCACCATCAGACACACTCATCATTAAACATAAAAAGAATAAATTTTAGTAAAAATAAAATTTTTTAAAAAGCATATTAAAAAGTTAAAAAAAAAAAAAAAAAAAAATGTAAAATGTAATACACTCATAAAAAAAAAAAAAAAAAAAAACTAAAAATAAAAATTATAAAAATTAAATTAAACATAAAAATTGAATCAGATTGGTAAAAAATACAAAACATTAAAAAAAATAGCAACCAATATATGCATGTACCTATCAGTTTAAGGAAATAAAAAATTATATTTAGTAGCACTTTCCCAATAATAAAAGAAAAAATAGAGATATTAGACAAACCTCATAAAAAATGTCAGATAATATAGAACAATATATAGAAAAAGAACAGGAGTTATCTTTGCAAGATGACAATGCCAATTGCACGATATGTACATGATAGAACAGTATCAGGTATGTATTAATTTTTGATACAATAATTATTAAAAAACGAATGCTTAACTAACTAGGTTTACCGCACCATGCTACCCAGCACCGGTTGCCAGTTGTCAATAATTCCTCTTGATTCCAAAAAACCCGATTCTTTCCAGAGAAAATCGGAACTCTGAATCCAGTTTCTCACAATATATAAACCTTCTACGACGCATTTCATTTTTTTTAGGGGGAGGCACACCCTCTGGAGTGAGACAGGGACGCTACCTCATACTAACAAATGAGGTTCTCACGTCTCCCTATAATGAGGTTAGGCCAAGCTCCTTGAAAAAGACAAGTACAAACATAGGAATTCAATCTCCAATTGAGTGGGAATGAAAAGATGTGGGTTATAAGACTTATTGCTAACCCTTCTAAAAACTCGGAATATGCCACCTTGACCTCAAACAAATTTGAGTCTCAACACCCTAGGAACCTTAATTTGGCACCAATTAAAAAAGTAATAAAACTATAGTCAAATTTCAGGAGAAAGTCCAAGTCAATGTTCGGCATAGACTTGGCATTCCCTGTTCCATACGCCTCACATAACCTCAAAAACAGATGGCATTCACACTGAACCCTCAAAAAAACCAATAAGAATGGACAACACTAAAGACGATCAAAAAAGTCATGACCGACCATGTACGAATTGTCCAACCAAGTCATGTTCGGGCATTGACTTGAATTCCCTTGTCCAAACGCCTCACATTACCTCATAAACGGTGGTCCACTGACCAAATAACCCATAGATTGGACACCTCAAGCGTCAAAAATCTAACGAGCCTATCCACGGAACCTTTTCCTACAAGTACGATGTCGAGCAGATTGACTGATTTCCCTGATTCCAAACGCCTCATATATAACTGATTAACGCCACTTCCCCTATGACCACCACCAACCCATAAGATGGACCACCTCAAACCGTACATAAATCCTCGCATGACCTACGAAATATTCAATCAAGTCATAGATCGTGATATTCCGACTTGATTTCCCTTGTTCCTCCAAACGCCTCACCTATACCCCTCATAAACGGGTTTCCCCGACCACCAAAAACCCATAGATGGACGACCTCAAGCACCAAAATCGGACGACCTTACGCAATTAGCCACCAAGTATGTTCGGCATTTGACTTGAAATAATTCCCCTGTTCCAACCACGCCTCATAAACGGTCCCATAGACCCAAAAAAACCATAGCCTGGACAACACATCATAGCACAAAATAAAAATACAGGACTCAGCGGGAATAAAACGCGTCATCGAAGGGCTCGGCCTCCGGCTCCGGCTCCGCTCAAACACCGGCATCAAACGTAAAAGATCCGAAATAAAAATCTACGGTTTAAAAAATAATATATACAATCGTACCTGAAAAAAAAGTGCCAATATCGCTAAATATACCATATAGAACTAGGTAGGCCAAGATTTAGGCCGTATAATACTGGCACCTGTCGTTTCCGCCCTCCTTAATAAATGAACGCAATAAATAAAATAAATATAATTAAAAGTAACTTAATTCCTCCTAATCAACCAATCTACAAGAAGTGACATAAAATAAAACCATAAAAGAATAAATAATAAAAAATAATAATAGATCTCAATAAGAAATAAATTAGTATACATACGGATAGAAATACAAATAAAAATAATACTAATATTAAATAACAAAATCAATAATAAGAAATTATTATATTATTTATAATAAAAATAATACTAGTAATAATAATAATAATAATTTAATAATTAATAATAATAACAATAATAATTAATAATAATAATTATATAATAATAATAATAAATAATAATAATAAATAATAATAATATTATCATTACATTATCATATCATATCATTTATTATTATCTTTATTTACATTAAACATTATTCATTATTATTACCCCCCCTCCATTACTTAAATATTACATTATTAATTATATATTAATTATATAATTAATTAAATAATATTAATAATTAATTTTTACATATTAAATACTTATTAAAATTAATTTAATATAGGTTTTCAAAAAATAGAATTAATATATATTATTATTATTATTATAATATATATATATATATTATTATTAATTAAATTAAATATTAAGATTATTTTCAGTAATTTATAATTTTTACTTTAAAGTGAAAAATAAAAAAAAAAAATAAGTAGCTAAAATCAAACAAAACCAAAAGACCAAAAAAAAGTGGGTCGATCGAATGAGTTCAAATCATAAGCTCACAGATCAAAGATAACAAACAGTTCCAATGCAAAACCAAAAAAAAAAAACTAATAAAAAAAGAACAAAAAAAAAACAAAAAAACAAAAAAACATAAAAAAATAAAAAACATAAAAATGCAAAAAACCCACTTGCAGCTGAAAAGCTCACAGCCAGTAGCAGTAGTAGCAGTAGTAGTAAAAAAGCAATGGTTAAATTTTCAGCTTTTAAATCCCTCGCCAACAAAAACCGCCCCACCACCACCAGGCAACCGCCGGTTGCTAGAAATATAGAAAACCCCAAAAAAACGACAAACCACAAGAGTTAAAGAAAAAAAAAAAAATAAATCAGCTTCCTACTAATCCAATATCAATAAATAAAAAAAAAAATATAATCATTTAAATTATATAATAATAAAAAAAAAAAAAAAATAAATATATAAAATTAAAAAAATATAAAATAGTAAAAAAAATAAATTAAAAAATATAAAAATAAACATAATAAAATAAAATCAATATAAAAATAAATTTATACTTAATAGAAAAATTAAGATAATAAGAATAGATAATAAATATATATTATATAACAATAATATATAATAACTTATAAGAAAAAAAATATAATAAATTAATACAAAAAATCACTTAAAATTCAATACAAAAAAATCTAATGTATTTAATCATTATATTTTTAAATTTTATTTTATGAATAAATAGGTAAATTAAAAGATGTAATACCAAAAATATCTACAGTAAGGATATATATAAAAATATAAGTATTAACAAGTTATATTAAAAATTTGATTGAATTTTAATAATTTTTTTGCCAATATATTAGCGACTGCATAATTTAATGTTTTCAGTACTTATCTCTGAGCTTGCTATAGATATAACATATCGGAATAATCAAATAAAATATAAAAACCAAAACCACACAACCCGTGTGTACGCCAATGGTATGTAAGACGTCGAATACCACAAAGTACTTAGTATTTTATTGTAAATGTCATTATTATACTAAACTAATTATACAATTTTTCGATTAAACTGATAAAATATAACTTATATATATAATACAACCTCACCACAACTGAGCACCACAAGCGCTAAATAAAAAAGTACATTATATAATAAAAACTACTAATAAAATATATATATATAATAATATACTAAATATAAGCCTATATAAAAAATAATAATAAATCCGAGAAATGACACAAATGCATGGCACACATCATACGAATAAATACACAGACAAAGATACCTACCATAAAATAAAATAAAAAATTCCTATAGGCTAATAATAATGTATATACATATAAATTCTATATAGTAAAATACAGAAAAATAATCATTATAAAATATAAATAAAAATATAATATATATATATATATATATATATATATATAATATACAATAATGATAATAATAGATAATATAATATAATATAATATATATAAAATAATATAAATATATACTAATAATAAAAATAATAAATATATAATAATATATATATAATAATAATATATAATTATATTAAAAAAATAATATAAAAATATAATAAAAAAATATAAATAATAAATATTATAATATATATGGAAACCCAATTCAAAGCACGTATTTAACTCAACACATAAATGATACTAAGCTGAGAGTAATATATGAGTACGAGCACTCATCAGTTATAATAAATAACATAGAAAACTCTAAAAGAAAGATGAATGGTATATTGTCTATTCCTTATCTTGTCGCAAAAGAAAAACGAAGAGAGACAAAAAAAATTACCATCAAGCAGAAAATAAGAACAAGGGTGTTTTTTATATGTCTTACAGAGATTTTGAATGGAGTTTTAGATAGATAGATTATAAAAATAATAAAATTAAAGTTTTAATTAGTGTTAATGAAGTATTAAATAGATAAAAAGAGTTATATTAAAATAGTGTAGTAACCATCTTACAGGCAATGTTAGTGATGAATAAAAAAAAAATACAAAATAAAAAAAATAATATGTATTAATAAAACAAGTAGTACTTAATCTTTAATGTTTAATAGTATAATAAAGGTGAGAGATATGAATAGATTTTCACTTTGGTTAAATTGATTGAAGGGTTATAGAAGAAATTTTTTAATAGAATTAATAAATAACAAGAATAATAAAAGAAAATATATAAAATAATATCATAAAAGTATAAAAAATATAATAATGAATAAATTATAATAATAATATATAAAATAGATATATAATAAAAAATATATAGATATATAATATATAATATATAATAAGAAATAAGATAATTTAATATATATTAATAATAAGAAGTATAATATAATAATAACATTAAAAATAATATATAAAGATGTATATATATAGTAAAGAAGCAAGATATACCTACTTGGCAATTTAAATATATTTCATATTTGACAAATGTACAATTAAAGTTGTTACACAGACTAAATATATTAGTCTCTAAAACATTAGTAAGCATTGATATAATGATTACATTTAAGCTATTCGTCATAAACACAGTTTGAGACTTCTTCTTTCATGAACGGAAAGTCATTCAAAACGTATGTTAGACGAACCGACCTCTAAATATTGAAAACTACTAACGATATGAATTACGACAATATGGTGAAATCATATTACTTTTCTTAGGTCTGTGGTAAAGTTTAGACACACAATGTAACTTAAATATAAAAGAAAAGTATAACCTATTAAGAACCACCAAAAGAGTGAAAGGCCCAAAATATATTACATACCAGAATAAAAAAGCTATTTCGAAATAAATAAACATTAGAAAGTAAACTTTTTCAATATAATATAATAAAATAAATGATAAAAAAAATATATAATTTCTACGTAAATATATTTAATTTAATATTTTCCTTGTAAATTAAAAATATTTTCTATATTAAAACGATAGATAACATAAGAGAGGATATTCAATAGAAAACGATACCTACAACTCACTGAAAAGTATATAATTAAATATCAATAAAAAATAAATATATAACTACAATAAAATAAGAATAGATACAAAATAAGTATAAAAATAGGAAAAATAAAATAATTTGAAATTTAAAAATAATAAATACAATATAATATATTTTAAAATAAAATAGCAAATAAAATAAAAAAAAAAATATATATATAACATTATTATATATAAAAAACAAAAAAAAAAGAAAAGAAAAAAAAATAAAGAAAAAATATAATAAATAAAAAATAGAAAAAGAAAAATTAACAAATAAAAAAAACCAAACAAAAAAAAAGAAAAACAAAAAACACAAACAAATAAAAAAAATCAATATAAAAAAAAAAAAAAAATATAAATAAAAAAAAAATAAAAAAAAAAAAAAAAATAAAAAAAAAAAAAAAATAAAAAATAAAAAATAAAAAATAATAAAATAACATAAAAAAAAAACCACACTACACACGAATAGGGTGTTAGCAACAAATCATTTGAAAAGCAATAATAAAGTAAAAAACAAAAAAATATCCAAAAAAAACAAAACAAATAAAGAAACTAAATTAAAAACATAATATTGTCAAATACCTAAAATTACTTACTCGAAAATAAATAAAAAAGATCTAAAAAAAAAAATGAATAAAAAAATGTTTCAATAAATCTAAAAGAAATTAAAAATAAATAATAATATATATCAAGGCGGTATTACTGTGGGTAGAATAGCGTTATTAAGCAATACATAGGCCTCCCCAATGAACAGCCAAAAATTTATTCTAACGACAACTACCCATAAATCTCACATGACCGGGTGCTCCTAATATATTTATATAAATTATTATAAAAAATAAAATATAAATATATATTGTATAATTATTCCTTCGAAAATTAAATATGGTGGTTAGCACCAAATGAAAAAGATAGTCAGATAATATTACACTTACAACCAGATTGAAGATGAAACGCCAGCACCAAATCTAATTACGATTGTAATAAATAATAAAATAGATATAAAATATATAATACGTTGTTAATAATATACCAATACTATAAACAAATATAACAAATGAACTGGCAATGCTTGGTAGGCTTCCGTAAATATATTATATGTTCTTTATAATACAACAATAAAATAGATCTCCCTGCTCAAAGTAAAGAATATAAAAATATATGACCAATTGGAAAGATAGAAATACAAGCAGATAAATTGAGTTAGTCGATACATAATAAATAAAATCAATACCATCAATGGAGTTATAAAGTAACCACACTCACATAACATGCTATTTATAGCAAATTGGTGACCACCTAACAAATTGACATGAGAGCATAACATACCAAATGACTCATTTGATGCACGACAGTCAAATATTATAATGAAATTATAATATTTAGGGGACCAATCGCTAATATCTATAGTGATGAATTGTCAAACCAATAAACCACTTGCTTTTATGTAGACTCAATATAATATTTTATATATTATTAAGTTTGCTTAACATACCAAATAAATACCTATAGTTATAAGCTAATGCAGATAAAATAAAAAAAGAAAAAAAAAAAAATAAAATAAAATGAATAAAAATAATAAAAATAAAATTAATATAATTAATAATTAATAATAATAAAAATAATTAATAATTAATATATAACTTAAATAAAATATATAATAATAATTAAATAAATAATAAATAAATAAATAATAATAAGCTAATAATATAATAAAATAATAATAATAAATAATAATAATAATAATATATAAATAAATAAAAAATAATAAAATAAATATAATAAATAAAATAATAATAAATAAACGTATAAATTTAGGTGGGTGGTTTGAATTTTTTATCAGAAGAAATCAATGTTACGTGGGTCTAAGACTAAATAATAAATAACCTATAAAAAATAAAAAAAATAATAAATAATAAATATAATATATAATAAAAAAAATATAATAATATAATGATTATATGAATCCATATTGATAAATATATATAAATATAATAAAAATAATATATATATATATTATAATAGTAATATAATAATAATATAATATATATAATATATATATATAATAAATATATATAAGTATATATAATAATCAACAAAACCGCCCAGTTAGGACTTTCACGTCCTGTCAAGTGGGACCCTTCGATGAAAAGGTTCTTGGAGAAAAGCAAGGGATAGAACCTAAACGGCTAATGCCGCTGAGCTGGGCTAGGCCTATCGAGAGGAAACGACAATGGACAGTATATACGTTCCCATATTGTAAGCATAAAGCACATCACAAACTGCAACTCATTATACAGTCTGAGTGGAACCGAAGCAGAGTTTAGAGTAACAGTACATCCACATATCACATCTTACTTTCCTATGCTTATCACCTATGTAAGACCAGTGACTTCACGTTAAACTCCAAAGAAAATAATCCAACTGGATAGTAGATATAGCGCATCGACTCTAGTAGAGGGCCAAAATTCATACAGGTAATCCAAAACGTGAAGTTAAATCAGTTAGAGTCAAACGAAAGAATGAATAGTCTTCACTCAATAGGCCATTGATTTCTCCGCATGATCAATGAAGCAAGATATATCGCCGTATATGGTGAAAGCAAAGCTCACGCTTAGGTCACGGGGCCTTCAATTGTAAGGCAGACTAAAATACATTACAACGTTATCTTGCACAAGCGATATCGATGTCCCCATTACAAAACTGAGGTATATATCAATTCTGTACAGCCATTCATTTTTGAAAGAAATTATCGAACCGAATATGATCGACTTGATTCTCACCGCCCCATAGACCACCACCAAAACTGATGGCATGTTCTGTGGGCATGTAAGTGTTAGCAAAATAAGACTCATTATAAACTCCTCAGGTTTGCTACATCAGCCACATAAATATCGCAGTTCTGTTTGTATAACATACCCTATTGAGCAAGAATATGCGGCCTTCATCGCTGAGAAAAAAATCTCGCGATAAACAGGGAATTTTCATTGTCATACAGCTGAACAATTTGGAGACGTTGTATGCAGGCGTAGTGAGTCTTCCAAGACATGATTTGCAAACAATACTGGAAAAAGTAAAACGAGATTAGTATAGACACCGTGTCACGTTAGTGGTTATGTCAAATACAACCTAATTAGTTAAAAACAAAAACTCACAAACATGAATCACGATCAGCCTAAGTAAATATATAATATATATTAATACTATAGATATAAAATATATAATATATATATATATAAAATATATAGTATATAATATTATATTATAATATATATATTATATATAATTAAATAACTATATATATAGTTTTAAACTATTAATAGATATATATATAAATATTATTATAAATAATAATAAATATATAATATAATAATAATAAATATATAATATATGAAAATAATAATTATATAATATATATATATATATGAATATCAGAGGCGAACTCCAAATATATACCACCCGGGCTGCTACGTTGATCTTTTATGTACAGAAAAAGTTAATCATTAATATAAGAAAAAACGATCGAATCATAAACTAACAACAATTCGGTAAAAAAGTTAATATAAAATCCTCATTTTTTATTCATTTTTTTGGCAAAAAAATAGAGTCAATAAATAGAGAACTCATATATACACCTAAACCCCAATATAAAGCAAGAATATAAGTTTTAAAATTATAAACAAAAAGTTGTCAGAGAATCATCGCCCATTGAAATGTAAATCACCCGACTAATATTTCGATAATTTTGGATGATGAAGAATATTTGGACTGTATAGCAAACAGAAAATGAGTACTGAAAACATAATGACTTATTCCTCTAATATATTATTTTGTAATTTCTGCAAATACTTCATTAAATGAAAAGTAAACCCTAAAAAAGCTTTAATTAAAAAAAAAAAACAAAATATAAAAACCTAGAAAACAACGATTCTCCTTAAGTTCTACTCATAGCACGAAATTAACTATTAAATATCAAATACATCCTGGAAAAACAAAATTTACAGCTAATAAAATTGTTCCTACTATAGTTGTCATAATGACATACACTCTATTCCTCGATATAACATATTTTTCATTTATTCAACAGTCACTTTCCAGTTTGCCATTTATATAAATGGTAATTTTAATAAAATTTAAAAATTAAATAATATTACAAATTTACAATTGAACATTATTATACTACAAATTTGTTAATCGTCGTGAACATTATTATCGCATAGACACTACCATCTGGCACCAGTGCCTGTAAACATTCAACAACAAAAACAATTTCCTGTAAGACCAAACGGTAAGATTACATCAAAATTTAATTTTATTTAATATCTCTCTCTACTCTTCTCTCTCTCTCTCTTCTCTCTCTCTCTCTCGTCCTCTCCTCATCTCCATCACTCAACCTACTCTCCTCATACCGTAGTATAATAAAAACTCTAAATACTATACAACCTCTACACCACTATATAATACATAATATTAAAAATAATTATAAATATATAGTATATAAATAATAAACTAGCCTATATATATATATATATACTATTTGCATTTATTTAAGAATTTATATATATATAATATATAACCTATATAACAACAAAAGTATATATATAAAATGATATATACTAATTAAATATTTGTGACAAATATAAAATAGATCCAACATTCTACAATTCATAATATATTATCTGACCACCAAAAATAGCCCTTATCAAATTACACACTTAACTATTAAAATTTAAACTTATTAGTTTAATAACATAACATAAAAAAAACAATAGTTCACACACATATTTTATTAGTAATAATGGAAAATATGATAATGCGAGGAGGGAGCATCTCCAACTCCGCTCTCATTATCACACTATCTGCTTAGGTGTGAAAGGTTTCGTTTAACTCGGAACTCTTGTTCTTTCCTTAAAATCATTCTTACTTTGGGACTTATTCCCATTATAACTCCTAAGGAGGAATATAACATCTCCTTATTTCGAAAACTTCTGAAGGAATGGGTGGATCGTTCTATTCAAAAAGAGATTCAAAGTTAGAAAGCTCGTATATTGACGGAATTAGATCACTACAAGATGTTGGCCTTGCAGAGATATTGATGTTGCCAAAGGTCAGTGATAATTCCTGGCGACACCAAAGTTCAATTCCCTCAAAAAAATTATAGGTTCCATTCAAAATTTTGACTAGTCGGGAATGTCTAGTAGAGATGGGTCTATAGCAAATGGTCTCTAAGTTAAAAAAAAAAAACTTTGAGGACTTAGAGTTTCTACTTTTACATCTCATAATCAATATTATGTAACATACTTAGAAGAATCATTTAGTGAGTGGGAATCTGAATCAGATTCTTTGCTGATCAGGTCGATAGGCTGATAGGATAAGCTCAGCTTCAGAGTTTATCCCCATTGGTTTCTTTAAAGTTACCGATGAATATGTTTCGAATTCCCACGTGTAATAATTTTCTTTAATCAGCAAGATAAGTAACTATAGGATATTCAGATAGTAATATTTCTTAGTAGAACCAGGCTAACTAGCTGAGGCTAAGAACGCCACTAACCACAACCGCGGGGGAACCTGAACAAATAAAGGTGTTTTTATTCCTCATTGACAAGGATATGACTGGGTTCTTTAAAGTTCATTAATATTAATCTTTATTGCAATAATTCTTTTTCACTAGTGTTAACATTATTTACACTTAAGATTAATTCTGTAGAGACTATTGAAGAAGAAAAAACTCAAAATAATTCTGAAGAAGCTACAGAAGACGAAGAACGTCAGAATGAGTCTGAAGAAGCTTCAGAAGAAGGAAAAGAGCAGAATGAATCTGAAGAAGACTCAGGAGGTAGTGACAGCACTTTAAAACTTGCAACAACAGAATCGGGAGACGACATTGGCCTCACGGAAGAAGAAGCTGCAATCATAATTCAAGCTCGTAAGCTTATAAAAATAGGAACATCTATTTTGAAATATAACCTTCAAATAAATTGCCATTAAAAAAAAGATGTTTATGTATTACTTAAGGTCCAAAAAAAAAAAAAAGGAATGACTTATCGTTAGAAAGATATATCAATATAGATAAAAATTATAGTTAAGAATGTAAAATATATATGAGTATAATAAACTTCAGAATATCCTGTGCGTTTTTTTTTGAAGAAGAAATTGCAACTGAAACAAAAGAAAGAAAGCCATTCAGTAGAGAAGAAGATTTAAAAGTGAACAAATTTGATGAAGCCCAAAAGGAAACTATACTGAAAAAGGCAAGACAACTTAACGACAGATTTTCTGAAAATAATCGGGAGAGAAGCGGCGCACCCATACTTTAGACCTTGCAATCTGTTATGAAATAAGTTTAAAAGGTAATTATATAGAAAACACAGTATACTCGAATCCAACAGTTAGGCATCTACATCAAGTTGACTACTCAAATCAAGGGCAATGGATAGCAACAAAGATAACACCTAGGACCGAAAAAAACCTCTGTAAAAAAAAATCCATGTTCTAGAAAAAGGGAACACATAGAACAGTAAATGGAAACAGGTACAGAGACGTAGAACAAAACAGAAAAACATAGCAATACAAAAAACTTACCAAAAAATGACAACACTCGCCACCTGCATGGAACCCAGTTGCCAATATTTTATGAAATTTTTCGATGAAATCCGTTAGTGTTAGTGAATATTGAGAAGTTGATATGTTTGCTCATAAGTGGTTTTTAAATTGTGTTCCGGCAACACACCTCTTTCGACACATCATATAAAATAAGCCAAACAAATCCAAACAACAACAAGCAAAGAGTACAAGGCACGTCAACATGAATCTAAAAGAACTTACTTTGCACAGATTACAGGACAGATATTAATAGAAAGGAGGAAAAAAAACATATTATCGCCTTAGATCGACAATGGAGCTTGCGTTCTACTTGAACAAAAAAACTGCAGAAAGATTTGCTTAAGCAAAAAAACAAAAACCCAAAAAGCAAAAAAACGGAAACAATATCATCAGAAATTTATGGTTAACTATAAAAAAATTATGTGAAGTTTTTTTTAGCAAAGAAATAAAATAATAGATTATAAAAAAAGACTAAATGTTAAAAATACACGTATTTGTGCAGATATTATCAATAAGGCCACAAAAGAAAGATACTCGTTATACTCATTTCTCCGCTAAAAGTCAAATTAAACAACCATCTGCCTCACAAGAACCCTGCCCAATGCACTAAAAAATATTACTAATTAATAAATACTGCGCTAGTTTAAAATATAGACATATTTATTCCAATCACCTATAAAGGATTGACCGTTATGAATAATAGACAATTATAATCAATAGAACCAAAAATCCATTGTTTAAAAATATAGCCCGATAAATAACAACAGAAATTGATACAGATGACATCGCCTCATCACCAAAACAGATAAACACAAACTAAATAATAAGTAAACAAAAGATGAGAAATAAATATAAATAGAAAACCATAATAAAATGTCAAGCAAACATGACACGAATAATATCATTCTCCGCCACCGAAAAATAATAATTCAGCTCTTTACCCATCACTAGGAGAAGTTTAAACCATAAATAACTATCTAGACATGATTTAGCTGTCATCTATTTAGTAAATTATTTTTCTCAGATAAGGAAAAACTAATATGATCCTTATTGCAGTAGGAAAAATTAGTAGATAATTATAAATTATAACTAAAAATGGCAAGGAGAATTAAACATAAGATGATATAGCACAGAATTTAATAATGAGGGATACAAAGAAATTTTACAAAAAAAGGAATCGATAATAAAACTAAATAAAACAATGAACCATCCAGTCATTAAAATAATAAAATATCATCTTTGTGAGTATCCCATCACACGTTAGAAGTTTTGTTTTGTTAATGAAGCTCACCTGAAGAGCACGCTGCTGGAAGCCGGCAAACTAATGAAACAAATATTTAAATAAATATTGAATCCTTTTAAAATATAATATAAATATTGTGTGAATAGATTTTAATATGTTATGCTATAAAACAATAAAGAGATTTAAATTATTAAGAATAAGTGATGTAAAATATATTAATAAGGGCATTTGATACAATATATATATATATATATATATAGATATAATATATAAATAATAATAAAATAAAAAATATAAAAAATAAATAAAATAATAATCACCAATAACAATAATAGTAATACTAATATTATAAAAACCCAATAAAAACAATAAAAAAAATAAATAAGCGGCTGTCTGCCCGAACTCATTTATTTTACAGTAAAAAATATTTGTTTTTTACTCTGACTCCTCACAATAATAATAAAAAAATATATACAATAAAAAATATCTTACGGCTCTAAAAACTTCTAATACCTGCTTAAAAATAATAAATAAATAAAACTCAATACTATAATAAGCAAACCCATACCTTATATATACCTACCCCAAGCCCTATATATCAAAGCCCTAATAACACATAAAACTTCGAATCACCACTCCAACATTTACATGCAAAAGACATTAAGGGTTCAGCAGAAAAAAATAAAGATTAGAGGGTAGACAATATTATGGGGAAGGGAAGGAGAGATGCTGAAGGAGGAAGGGAAAAGAAAAGAGAGAGAGAGTATAAAGAAATATAAAAAGTATGAACTAGATAGTACAGGGAAAAGAAGAACTAGAGATAAATAGACTAATATTAGAGAGAAGAAAAGAGAAAGATGCTGAAAGAGAAATAATTTTAATAATAGTACCACGAAAATCAAAAACCAGAAGTAAAGAAGAGTTACGCTAAAACAACAAACATGGTATAAACAAATATTCTGATAAATAAACTTATAAATAAAAAAAAACAAAATATCAAATAAAAAACAAAAAATAAATAGCCAATAAAGTGCAAAAGAAAAAATTTGCTTCTTTATCTATATTCGATTATTACACAATAAGATCCCTATAAATTACAAAAAATAATAAATATAGCCATAACTATACCACACTAATATACCATATAATTACATATATTACTCAATTAGATGCTCTAAATTACAAAAAATAAACTCACCTGATAACACGAAATTCAACAAACCCAAACCAACAAAACAACACCTATAATATGTACAAACATCCCCAAAGTAAAGAAGGACACAAAGGACACAAGAACACTAAACACCAACAAAAATGATAACCGCTCACAAAAGAAGAAAATAAAAACAAAAGTCCTATATTGCCTACCGCTTATCGGGGAGTATTACAGTGTGAGTGACATGGGCGAATCTTGGAATTCTGCTGCTGCATCCATGCATCTATACACTAATTGATTGATTTGCACTTGTTAAAATGATAAAAGAAAAATTGGGTGAGGTGTATGTGAGGAAGTGTTTGGTAGTGTCGCTGAACACGCCAAGAAATTTACGCAAAAGCTCGAAAAAACAGTTACCGAAGAAAAGAGCACGCACAAAGTTGACCAGAATGTTAGAATATTATTTTTTAACTACAAGAATACCCCACGGGTAAAACTAAAAGAATGGAACAGAGTCGGGGTATATCTCAGGATCTCTACCAGGGGACGACAGGACGGAGGGAGTAATTATCGACCACCTACAATGATCCTCCGAACAGCTCGAACCACCACTAAAAAGGATATAAAAAGAAAAAAATAATAACGATTTTTTCATTTATGCCTAAAAATATAAAAAACATTATATTGGTAATACTCTGCTCTCGTGAACTAAGATGCAGGAATATCAAGAGTACAAACACCAAGGCGAAACCTTACCAGAATCTAAGAAAATAATACTAATATAAAAGGTTAGTTATTAATAAATATATATAGAAATAAAAATAAATATTATTTATAAAGTCCATGTACGATGAAATTAACTTAGCTGAATCAAAAAATGTTGATTATAATTTGACACGTAAGTGCAAAGGTTTGTCGAGCTAAATTTACTCGAAACCTATTTTCGGGATGCTGGCAACATCAATAGTAATATATAATATATAATAATAAAAAATAATAAAAATAAATATAATAAAAATTAATATAATAATTAATAAAATATAATAAATAATATATAATAATATAAATAATAATAAAATAATATACTACAATAATACATATAAATATATAAAAAAAAAAAAAAAAATATATATAAAAAAAAATAATTAGATAATAAGAATATAGAAATAAAATATAAATTTATAATGGAGAAATTACTGACCTATTGTATTATATATGTTCAATATGCAAATAAAATATAAAGAGAAAAAACAATATATAATGTAAATAATATAATATATAGAAAAAAAAAAAAAAAATAAACTAATATGGGATATAATATTAAATAAAAAATAATTTTATTTTAAGCAAGATCTTCTGAGATAAAAATATCTAATAGCTAGGGGTGGCATAAATTAAGACAAGACTTAAGGATGCTATCAATATAAAAATGTTGAAAAATACTACATTAGATCTTCATTCTTCAAACATAAGCCAAATAAATGTTCGCAAAAAATCTATAATTTTAACTTTTCCATTTTAGCATGATAGTTGTCATAATGAGTATAAAACCTATAATCCCTATAGAGAATACAAAATTTACCTACATTAAAACATAATAAAAATCATCCTTACAAACGTGATTAAAATTAGAAATATATAAAATACTATTATATATTATAAAAAAAAATAATATAATAATATAATTAATAAAACAATATATACATACATATTATATAAAAAAAAAAAATAAAATAAATAAAAAATAAATAAAAAACCTATTAATAACCTTAAAATTAATAAATAAATATAATAAATAATAAAATATAAAAATTATAATCAATAAAAAAAAAAATAAAAAAAAAAAAAAAAACAAAAAAAAACATACAAGATTTAAATTTCGTAATAATAAAAAAAATAATAAATAAATATAATAAATTAATTATATATAAATATAAATAAATATATATAATAATAATATATAAATAATATATATATATATATAGCCAGAAGAGATCCCGAAAAGCTGACACCTGTATCTAAAAATACTAGGATTAGGCTATTATGTTTAATGAGTTAAATCAAACGTTAGAAGATTTTATAGAGCTAAGCTTCTCTAAAAAGACTCAGAGCAAAACGGAAAATTTTTTTATTAATTATTTTAAAAATAAAATATAAAATTATTAATAAATTAATAAAAAAAATACGCAAAACTGAATAACATACAAATTACTTCTTGCATATTTGGGAACTACATAAAATAAAGGCAACAGCGAAGAACCTCCATCCTAAATCTAACAAAAAACCTTTCCCCACAAAAAATTTAAAAATTAAAAAATAAATTAAAAAATAACAAATTTATATAGGTATAAACTAGGTAGGATATAGGAATAGGTAATAGCACACAAAAAAAGATCATTGCCCCTTAGAACAATCAAAATATACATAGATGTAGAATAAAATGTGTGTGTGTAGTGTGTGTAGTAGTGAGTAATTTGTGTAGTGTGATGTGTAGGTGTGATGATCGTGATAGTGATGTTGAAAAAAAAAAAAAAAGTGTGATGATAAAAAAGAACAAAAATGTACCAAAAAGGCACTAAGAAAGAGGAACTATTTCCAGTTTGCAAATTATGCAATGTAAAACTATTTGCTGCCTCGGGTTGAAAAATTTTAGTCCAATATCCACTCCCTACTACTCCCGAGAATTATCGTACATCAAAACCTATTTATTAACTACAATATTTATTATTAATTATATTACAATTATTATATATTATTATATGAAGTATATTCATTAATTATGTATAATTATTATATAAACCAAAAAATTACATATTTATATAATATATTTATCCTAACCTTTATAAATATCATACATCCCTCCAATACTTTAACCTACATAATAAAAAATAGTATCAAAAACTGATTTAAACAAAGTGTCATCAGAATTATATTACTACCATGACATAGTACGTAGTTATTTTATTAGAACTATAACAGTGAGATCAAACTAAATTTGAGACCCTAGATCAAATAAAAATAATATCATAAAATGTTTAATAAAATAAAAAAATTATAACCAATAAAAAATTAATAAAACAATACTAAAAAAAAATATATATATATAATATATAAATAATAAAAAACTAAATAAAATAATAAATATAATTAATATTAAAAATTATATAATAAATATATATAAACAATAAATATTAAATTAAAATATATATATAATCTAAGATAAATATATAAATATAGATAATCATAATAGTTAAAATAAGAATAATAATTATTAAAAAAAATATATATAAAAATAAGAATATATATATATATAATAAAATATCACATACATTAATAATTAAAATATCATTTACCCAGAAAGATGAAAACTCCTACACTAGAGTCGTCTACGGCGATCCTTAACCCAAGGAAAGTGCAAATCATCCTAAATTAAGAAAACGGACCGTCTTCTACAGAATATGCAAAAGTATTCCGATAATAAAAATTATCTCCTCTATATATAATATTAATTTATTTAATATTTATCTGCGAAAAAATAAGAAAAAAGGACAGATTAAAAATTACATTATACATATAAAAGTTTTTCAAAGTAAGTTTCAATTAAAGAATCAATATTAAATTACACCACGCCACAATATTTTTACAAAAATCAATTCCACTAAAAGCTAACGGTCCCGTGCTTCTCCGAAATATCGACAGAAATGAAAACAATAACAGCAACATTTTAAGAAATATTTTTTTATTTTAATAAGAAAACGATAAATTAGCAACCAACGCTAAGATATCTAACAATGTATAAAAATATACTATATAAAATATAAGAAAAAATAATTACAAATAGATGTATTATAAATATGTATAAATATATATAGATATAATAATAAATATATAATTATATAGAATAAATATATAAAAATAAAACAAATATAAAATATAAATAAATATAAATTAAATTATATATAAAATAATAAATAATAATAATAAATAAAACATAAAATAAAATATAATATATAATATTAATATAATATAAATAATATAAATAGAAGAGAGAGAGAGTAAGCGAGAAGGAGAGAAACGAGAGAGAGAGGCCCGAGTAGGTAAAGAGTTACTGGAGTACTTATCGTGGAAAAGAAAATAATAATAATAATAAATATATATAAATAATATAATATATAAATAATATATATAATATAAAAAATATAAATATATATAATAAAAATATAAAATATATATATATATTATATATAATATAATATATATATATATATATAAAATAAATAAAATATAATAATATTATAATAAGAAATATAATAATATTTAGTATAAAATAAAATATATTTATCAAATATAATAAAATAAAATATATATATATATATAATAATAATATATAAATATATAAAATATAAATAATATATAAAATATATATATAGTGAAGTATATAATAAAATAAGAAATATATAATATAATAATAATAAAAAAAAAAATAATATAAATAATATATATAATATATAAATAATAAATATATATATCTTGATAATAGTGTTAGCTGCATATAGAGTATCAACATTGGCGACCTACTAAACTATTAGTAAGAAATTGTAGTACGCATTTAAAAATCGAAAACCTGCAAAGCGAAAGCAATTTTAATTGTTTTGGACGCACAAAAGGAATACATATGTGTTTAGAAGTTTGGTGTATAATGATTATCAAATTTGCCAAAAATAATCCCAATATACGTAGTATTTGAGTATAAATAATATCCTTTAACATATAATGATTGTATATAATTTAACATTAATCGTTAGAAAAAAGAATAATAATCTTATATCTTACAATTATGACCAACAATAATAAAATTTTTAAATTTTTATTTATTATAATTATGCATTAATTTTCAGAAATGATTTAATACATTTCATATATTCACCCTTGAAACTTGCTTAATTCAGAAATCGATCTTTTAGGAAAATACCTTTAGGAGAAATTTTGAATTGAATTGATCAGAAGCCTACTTTCAGAACTGTCAAGGGATAAATTAAATAACTGTGAAATCATATCAACAAAACACTGGACATATACCGCTACGATAAAATATTTAAAATTAAGAATGAAAAATAAAATATAATAAAATAGTTTTAATGAAATTTTATTTTTCTCGTTAACGATATTACTCAATCGTAAAAGTCATTTATTCATATTCATAATTACCAAAATCAAATATGCGCTATAAAGCAGCCCCTTATTATTTAAAAACCACAATGCGTGTCCGCTGTAGGCAAGAATATTCTTTTGGCTACACTAAAAGTATTGTGAAAGATTAAAAAAAAAGGGTTAAAAAAAAACACACAAGCAAACAAAACGAAAAAAAACAAAGGTAACTTACATCTTCTGGAGACATTGGAGGTTCATCTACGTTTTCCTCTCTAACATTGCTTTTATTTAAAGATGGACGACCAGTTGCATAACTTTCATCTTCAGAGCTCTCAGGCGCCAAAAAGGAAAGACCTGAGAGAGTCTGAGCCCATTTATAAGGCATTCCAATGAGCTTTATATGTTCTGATGTGAGCCCTTTGAGACCTAGTTTTTGGAATTGATACTCATTGGCGGGATTTGGAGTTTCCGTTCCCGTATCTCCACTGAAAAGAAGCGTCAACAGACTATCACTGTTGAGGATGTCCCTAAAGAAAAGAAAATTAAGTATAACTACATTTTATCTGGATCTAAGCATGTGACAATGATGAATAAAACAAACGGCATAACGAAATATATATATATATATATATATATATATATATATATATATATATATATATATATATATATATATATATATATATATATATATATATACGGTATATATATATATATATATGTATATATATATATATATATATATATATATATATATATTATATATAAAATACACATATATATGCTTATACGGGTATATATATATATTGGTTATATGTATATATATATATATATATATATATATATATATATATTATATATAAAATCCACAGATTCAGTTCGCCTTCTCGTGGTGGGTGAGGGCTGCAGTGACGCCGGAGAAACCAGATCGCAGATGCAACTCCAAAGAACTGAAATTCTACCCTATCCAGGTGAACATCTGGATGTTAGGGACAGCGACTTGCTCTCCTCAGGCGGGGGGAAAAACTAGTCTCCTCCTGACGGGACCTAAAGGGAACATTCTCCCTCAACCGGAAAGTGGATTCCCCAAGAGAGAAATCAAAAGTATTTCATGATCCTCCTCAGACTCTACATAGAACAAATCCTCGTATGCCCAACCTTAATAGCATAATCATCCTCTTATGTCACATCATCCCACCCAATCAACTATAACCTTAATAAACATATTTGTATTTGCCTAAACCTAGATACAACAAATGTAATATTATTCATGGGTCTCAACTTGTACCAAAATAAAGAAGGTTCGCTCTGTTATACAATTTATGTAATTATGATAACATTTATATCTTATTTGTGTAAATTGCTCTGTGCTTTTTATTGTTATTATTTTTGTTTTTCTGCTAGGTTTGTGTTCTGTATTTTGTTTTTTAAACCTCATATCCCCAGCAATAAAAATCACCTCAGGCCAAAACAACCAAGTCCAATCTCCAACACAACTTCGACCTAATCTCCTACAACCCCTTCACATCTAAATAACTTAATCAACATCACCACCACTATGCTTAAACAATCCGGTGATATTCATCCAAACCCTGGCCCACAAATATTTATCTGCCCCATCTGCAATAAACACATCACAAGAAACCAACCATCTGTAGAGTGTTCCCACTGCAAAAAATGGATCCACAAAAACAAATGTTCCCCTTTCACGATTTTACCTCAGCAAAACCACTCTTGGTCCTGCTTCATATGCAACCCTCCAACTACCACCCCACCCCCAACAATTCAAAGCACTAACAACTCTACTATAAAAATCCTCCAAATTAACATAAACGGTTTAAACAACAAACATTCCGAAATTTCAGCCTTTCTCTTCAAGCATAAGATCGACATAGTCCTGATACAAGAAGCCTACGCACCACAAAACACTCCAAAACCCCTTTTTATGGATATGACTCAACTAACGAACACACAACCAGAAAACCACACACTACTAACACTAATCAAAAACAACTTATCATACCATAACACCACACCTGAAACTATCAACCTACTAAATGACCCAATCCTTAATATCCAATAATTTTTTTTTTTTTTTTTTTACAGAAATAAACACCATCACTCACGGGCAGAGCCCTAATCAAGGAGGGGGTATCATTTAACGTCCGAGCAAGACGGAGCCAAGCCCAAGGAGAGAATAGCTCACATTCTCCCACCCGACCAGTTGCGACCCTGGGACCCTCGCTTGGTTTGGCGAGTGCTATAACACTGAGCTATCGGGCGCTTTTATATAAATAAATATGAAATACATAAAAAAAAATTTTTTTAAATATATACATATATATTAATATTTCATACTATTATTATCATCATTAATATTATTATTAAATTGTTAAACACTATATTTCACTATTAATCACCAGTAATTACTATATTTTAATATTAATATTATGATGCACTGCACTATGTTTTAATAATAATATTGTTATGCCTACACAATATTTCACTATAAATTAATATTATTTACCACTATTCACTATATTAAAAATTTTCATTAACATTATACTGTATTATTATTATCATTATCACCACAATCACTGTTATTACTATTAGTATGTTTGTTATATATCTTTCACTATATATTAAAATTATTTACCACTATTCACCATATTAAAAATTAGCATTAACATTATTATTATTATTATCATTATCACCACAATCACTGTTATTACTATTAGTATGTTAAACGATATATCATCAGCCCCTTGCTATCAGTGGAAGAGAATTTGGAAAATTTACTTCATATGACTCGATGATAGACTTGGGCAACGCAGCTCCACCTTCTTCAATTTAGTATTTTAAATTTATTCTTTATAATTTTATTTTTGTATTAATAATACTCATCCAAATATTAAAGAAAAGACTCTAAAATTTTGTTGCTCCTGGGAACCCAGATTACAAATGAAATAAATTTAAATAAGTTAAATTTTTACATTTTTTTAAAAACCAAATCATAATTTTCTTGAAATTACTAGCCACCATGAATGAATCAAACGCTTTCTTTCTTTCTTTCTTCTCTTAAAATATTCCAATCAAATCTTCAGTAGAATCCCAGATTCGACTTCATCTCTTCAATAAATCGCCTCTGACTATCCTTCTTCTTTCCAATCTCTCTCTCTTCTGGTCCATCTGTATTTCGCCTCCCCTCTGGTTTCCACTGAGTCCACACTCGACGATGGTCGAATCATATCCTCTTCAATAACATCTCTCCCATAATAAACATATACATTCCCCATCCCACATCTCAACACTGCCCAAACAACTACAAACCAAATTTAAACCCTATCAACACAATAAACAACCTAATAATAGGAGGCGACTTCAATGCTCACCATACTGCCTGGTACAGAAATTATCCTTCTGACAACCGAGGAATTCACATTCTCAACGAACTTAATTCATTAAACATATTAAACTACAAAAACCTTCCTACTCGAATCCATCCCCAAACAAACCAAACCAAGACATCCCACACCACATAGAATACAGAAATTGATCTCCCATCAGACCACGTCCCAATAATAATCACTTATCAAACAATAAAAATAATCAAACCCAAAATAACTTCAACTTTCACAAATTACAAAAATGTAAACTGGGAGAATTTCACCCAACACATCGAATCCAACCTACCTACAACAGCAAACAATAACTCCCACTCTCTACATAAAGCCATAGATAACCTCACCAAAGTAGTCCAGAAAGCCTCCAACTCAGCTGGGAACCATGCTGGTGAGGCATAGTTTAGATTTGTTCTAAGAAGTTGTTTATCTGTAGTGGTGAGTGTGTGTTTCCTATCGCTGAAGTTGTGTTGGGAAATGGTTCGGAGGGTGTTTAGTTTTCATTGGGTTGAGGAAGTGATTTGGTCGATGTGGGGGGAGAACGTCATATGAGTGTCATAGGTAAGTCCTAATATTTTTGGGGTTTTGTTTAATGGAAGGGGGTTGTTGTTCAGGGTGATTATGGGAAGGAGGGAGGATTGATGACGGTCAGTGGTTAAAAGGGTGATGGAGGATTTAAGGGAGGATGCGGTCATTCTGTTGGAGATTAACCAATTTTCTAATAGATGTAGATATTCTTGGGTATGTTGTGTGGCTGTGTTTACGTCTGGGTGTTGGGAAATAAGAATGATGTCGTCTGCATAAGTAATAAGTTTGGTGGGTTGGGGTGGGCAGATCTGCAGTGAAAAAGTTGTTTTTTAAGCGGATGTATAGTGGTGACTGTGTTGTGAATTGACCGACTGGGAGACCAAAATAAAAAGTGGATTGAGGCAGTAAAGGAATGTCAGGAGGAGAGAAATGTGAGTTTGGCAGAGGCGAGAAGAAAGGTGCATAATAGGAGTGAATGGCGGGGGTTTGTGAGGGGGTATGGTTGTGGCTCACCTGGGCCAAGGAATGAACCCTACACTGACGATATGCCATAGTGAGGGTTCGTCGCGGTCCCGTGAAGCTCTTAGGGTGGATTTTCTGACTGCGACGAGTTCTCACTAATAGGTATATTGGTGCCGGTAAGGCTGGGCATTCTTTTCCACTTGTGTCATATTCTTCTACTACTTTTCTGGTTCCTGTGCATTGCACGCACTTTACCCCCAGTCTTGGGGAAAAAAAGGTATATTATGAATATATATATATATATATATATATATATATATATATATATATATATATATATATATATATATATAATTGTGTCACATTTATTTTAATTGTTAAACAAACTGGAAAACAGTTAAAAGAATCCAATAGGTTCTAAATATTTAAAACCACTAAATAACAGAAAGGCATTAATTACAAATAAGCTTGGTAGATTGTGCAAAAAAAATAAAAAAAATAAATAAAAAAATATATAATCAAAATGAAAAGGTCCAAAACGTTCATAGTCAAACAGTTAGTCCATTTCAATAAGTTACTTTTGCAATGTTTAAAAACTTCTAAAACTTATTATTATGCATTAGGTGTTACAAAAACATAAAAATCTCAAACTTAGAGCTAATAATATTCCAATTTCTACTACCAAACCAAAGAGTGATCTTGTACCATCTAATAAACTCCATCCTATATAGTACATCGAAAAATAAAATAATAAAAATTAAAAAATAAAATAGACCCATGTTAATTACAGGAGAAAAATTCAAATTGCCCGCAACACCCACACACACGCATATATATATATATATATATATATATATATATATATATATATATATATATATATATATATATATATATATATATATATATATATATATATATATATATATATATATATATATATATATATATATATATATATATATATATATATATATTTTTTCTTTCTTTCTTTACCTACCTCTTCTTCCCAAGACTGGGAGTAAGGTGCGCTACGAAGCATCGGAAAAGAAAAGCAGTAGGAGGCGCGACAAATGCTCTAAAAGACAGCCTTACCGCCCCCCCTGTACCATTAATTAGTGAAAACTCGTCACAGACAGAAAACCCACCCTAGAGCTTGGGACCGCGACGGAAACTCACTATGGTAAATCGTCAATGGAAGGGTTCAATCCCTTGGCCCAGGTGGGACACAACCATGCCCCCATACTACAAAACCCCGCCACTCTCTCCTATCATGCACCTTATTCTCGCCTCTGCAAACTCACATTTCTCTCCTGATTCGTTCACTGACTCGATCCACTTTCTCTTCGGTCTCCCAGCCCGTCGGTTCCCAACAACACTCTCACCACTATACATCCGCTTAACCAACTGACTATCATTCATCCTTCCCACATGAAACCATTCCAACATACTTTCATTTATTCTTCTCATTTACCTTTCTTCACACCACACAACTCTCTAATAAGTTCTATTCCTCATTCCCTTAATTCTTCACACACCATGCCCTAATATTGAATATCTGCCACAAAGCGCATCCTGGGTTTTATAATTTTATTCCAGACCATATAGTCTCACTACTATACAACAACACAGGTAACAACATACCCTCATGATAACTATAGCACTCAAGACTTAGTCCCTTTACATTCACCAACGATTTAATTTGCACCAGCAACCTTCCTGCCATTCACAACTTTCCTACTACACTCTGCATCATCCGGTTCTCTCATCCAACACATACCCTAAAATATTTAAACTCAGACACTTGCTCCAGCTGCTCTTTACCATCTAACATAACTACACACTGAGGACTTTCCTCACTCACAACCATAACCCTACTCTTATCTACGTTTACTTTCAAACCCCTCC
Source organism: Trachelipus rathkii (assembly GCA_015478945.1). Lineage (NCBI taxonomy): Eukaryota > Metazoa > Arthropoda > Malacostraca > Isopoda > Trachelipodidae > Trachelipus > Trachelipus rathkii. The sequence continues at coordinate 17,051 of JABUQX010124164.1, read as the reverse complement.
TTTTACATACCCTGCCAAATCTCTCTACCAATCCTCTCAAACTCTCTTCAGATTCGCCACACAGTACCAAATCATCCGCATATAATAGGTAGGGCACCCTCCACTCATCTCCATTCTCCATCATTCTAACACCATTTCCTGCCATCCCCACCTCGAATTCTTTCATAACCCCATCCATATACAAATATAATAACCAAGGAGACATAACACAACCCTGTCTCACTCCGCTATTAATCCTAAACCAATCACTATTGACACCATTTATTCTTACACACGCTTCACTATCGTCATACATACTTTTGATTCCATTCCGAAGCCTACCACCAACACCATATATCACTAATACCTGCCATAAAGCTTCCTTATTAACTCTATCATACGCCTGTTGCAAATCCATAAAACCTAAATATAATTTATTCTTCTTCTCCCTCATTTTCTCAATCATTTTTTTACATACACATATATATATATGTGGCGGAGAGGAAGTACGCTGGGATCAACAAGTGTACCCGACGGTGAGGTACCTCTCTCCGCTCTTTCTTGTAGATAAGTTAGAAGAATTTTAAGATTACGAATGTCGATTTATAGATGATTACGTCAATGTTAGGTTTGTGATGTTCAAAGATAGTGGTTTAATGTCTAGTCAGCACAGCAACCACCTGACACCATCAGGGGTAATACGGAGCAGATTAGATTTTCTCCGTAACGGAGGAAGTTAGTCTTCAGGACTCCGTAGGCCTGCTGACTTGAATGACTATTCGAGGAGGATTGTGACGGTTGATAACATATAAAAATGTTGATACTAAGCTAAGATTTAGAATGTAGAATTTATTTACCTTGTTTCCCGGAGCTTTCTCGAAGGTTAACCCGATAGAGGTCTTGAAGATTAAGAGTAATAATAACAATAAAGCATCAATATGAAGGATAGTGACACTCCATAAAAAGTTTTATCTTTACTAAAATCGCTCAGAATATATGGTGGGAGGTCTGACAAAAGTTAATATTTACCACAGTCCTACCCCAACAATATATAAATAAAAGATTGTGATTAAATAGAATCAGTTAATACACCTTGGAGAGCAAGTTAAAGGTTCCAATGTGTAAAATATGTACACGAGCACAGACAGCTCTAGGATCAGATACGAGAGTGGAAACCGAACGCTTCCAAATATTGCTCATGCATAAAATCAAGGGAATAAGAAATCCAGACTCAACAATTGTGAATAAATGATGACTTAACTGAATTTGACTGGGGAATGGTTCCAAGTTGACAAGTAGGATTTAGGATGATCACTACTATGATAGGATACGATGAAGGGAAAAGACTCAGGATGAATCCCGACGCGACAATTGGCACGAGGCAAGATTCAGGAAGAATCAAAACCTCGAAACAACTCCACGAAGAAAGACTCAGGATGAATCTCAGCCCCACAATCGCACCAAGAAGAAGGATTCAGGAGGAATCCCAAGATCTGAATGGAGTCCACAATTAAAATATGATCCAGAATTAAAAGATGATGGATTCAAGTATGAATCCCAAGAACTGAATGGCTAGAATGATTCAGGAGGAATCCCAAGATTTGAATGGAGTCCACAATTAAAATATGATCCAGAATTAAAAGATGATGGATTCAAGTATGAATCCCAAGAACTGAATGGCTAGAAGGATTCAGGAGGAATCCCAAGATTTGAATCAACCCAATTTTAGAACCCTGTCAAATATAAACAATGATTGGTATTTAGATCTCACTATCTATCTATATATCTGACAATTAAGGTACAACAATATAGATCTATGTATGATAAGAAACCTACCCTGGTATGGCCAAGAGGGGTTTCACAGATGGGGAACAATAAGGATGTCAATGGCCTTCCAGCAAGCAACAAGATAGTAAACTGTAACAAATATCAAGTTTACTATCTTAATATCAATACAATATCCTTATTAAAATTATAATCATAAGCTTAAATAAGGTGGTAAATTATATCACTAACCTTGAAACCAGCTAAATAGGCTTTACAATTTCGTCAAGGTGTGATATTTGAGCACTATTCCGGATATAACCTCTGTGCTTCTGGCTATGCTTTTTATTAGTTTTTTACTTTTAAAATATACAATTATTATCATAGCAAGAGATACTAAAAGAAAAGAAATACTGGTATAGTATCTATAAATGGTACAAGGGTTTTCTATAATTGAATTGATAATATGAATAAGATTGTATTATCACAGGCTGGATCAAAAATGGTTACAAACGTCCAGACTGTATTATAAAAACATTTCCCAATATAAACATTACCAAAATCAAACTAGCGAATTGCCAATTGACACCATGGATGCATGATCAATATCTCCCTTATATCCTCCCCCACTAAATCTAAACCCCCACCTCAATTTTCCACGTCGTTCGAAGAAAGACGGGAGTGAAGAGGCAAAGAGCATAGAAACAGCGCGCAGGGAAGGATACTTAGGACTCTCTACTAAGCTATGAATATTTACAAGATATATTTTTTTTTTTTTATATACAATTTTAATGTTAATTTTTAGATAAATTTTCACATTTATTCTTTAGTGATCTAAGAATAAACGGTTCTAACAACAAAGAAAAATCAAGTTAAAGGGTCCCTTGTTGATATACCCCAACAACCAAGAAGAATCAAGTAAAAGGTTTCCTGGTTAATATGATAGATATGAGGGGTGACAATAGGTACTTCCCCTTAACACTGCTGTTATAACAACCATCGATTATGTCGGCCTCTCTGACGGTATTATTATCTGTCCATTAGTATTTTCTTCTATAAGAGATCTTGATTTGTAACAATTCAACTGTAGATGGACAGTTTCCTCATCTTTTCGCCTGATAACACAGGATCTTCAATAACGTGTTTGGCCTACTGGTGTCCCAATCCTGACTAATGTGTTCTTTGTTTGTTGGACACATACATATCTTGCCCAAGGGGACTGTAGTAGTAACTTGGGATTGGGCATTTACCTTTCAGCAGCCTCTTTCAAGTAGTAATTTTTTTCAAAGATCGATGTTATAATTGATGAAACACAGGTACGCAACACAATATGGTGCGGCCTGACACAGACAGTTTTTATTGTCTATCAGAAGATCTCTCGGCCATTAACAATGGCATGATGAATACTGTAATGGCATGATGAATACTGTAATATCCGTCTTGTACTCTGGGAAAACCGACAGAGATGTTTCTAGATGTCTTGTCTTATGTAGAGCCAATCCTGAAAAACATCAAATATCCGGCAATTATCGAGTCATGGTGGAATTTCCAATTATAAAAAAAACATGAGCATATTACCTAGTCTAAGATTATTAATTTTTATTACATAATAACTGTCTGGAAGCGAAAAAATTACGTAGAGTAAACTAAATCATCTTCACCTTCACTATTTCTCAACTGCACTTATTGATTTGGGAAATCAGAAGTACAAATTAATTATTGAGAAACTGACTAGTCATATTCAAAAAAAAAACATTTAATTATATAAAATTTAAAATTTGTATCTTTAAAATAAAGGTATACAATCAGAAAATAATTGCTTGGAAAGTTCATTGTTGTTCATCGAAAACACACCACCTCAATAATAATGAAAATTTTTTATTTTCATTATTATATTTTCTTTTTCGAAAATAGAAACAATCTAGGAAGTCTTTTTCCTGATTCTTTCTATTTTCTTGTTATACTTATTGAATCATCCATTTGGTCCATTTAATTTGAAGAGAGAGAGTCTACTCATCCAAGTTATAGATTGATCATGAGAACATCGGATTATCTCCTTCAGGAACCGGGACAAATCTGTAAAATAAGTGTTAAGCTCCTCCGGCCCACAACCTGTCATGAACATGACAGGTTCGTTGGAACCGAGGAACTGATATATATATATATATATATATATAGAACAGCAGATATATATATATATATATATATATATATATATATATATATATATATATATATATATATATATATATATATATATATATATATATATATATATATATTATATATATATACCAATAAAAGAAAAAGAGGCCGAGATACCGCATAATGATACCGATACCTATACTTCTATTTTTTTATGTGTCGATACCGATACCGGAGCATACCGATACCATACTTTTAATTAATGTATAAATACACAGTAATAAGATAGAACATTTGTGCACTGCTAGGCAACTCAAGATTGCATTCCTTGTACAAACAATACTTAGTCATTTATATTTCATATTTGGTTGTGCCCAAGTATATTTATTTTATAAATTAAAATAGTACCTTAAGGAATAATAATTGCAAATATAATATTAATAACTTTTTTATGTTTGTGTTTATTTAAAAATATTCCATTTCATTTTCAAGTAAGTATTAACAAAGTTTAGCTACTAGCTTTTATGTTTTAACATGATTACAATTTACAAGAAGATTCTTTAACTAGCTACAATATAAAGAATAAAATAACGAAAGAATAGACCTCAATTAATCAGCTGATAAAAAATAAAAAACGCTATTACTCAAACATGACATAATAAAATACCGATAGAGATAGATATCATTCAATACTAAAATTCAAAAATTAATTGTGATGCTAAAACATTAAGCTTTCACTAGTATCTGGCGAGAGATTGTTCCTTTTTGTTTACATTCCAACCTACACTATAAATACGCTCTCTCTCGACTGGATGAAGGAGGTGCTGATAATTATTTGCCTGCAAGCGACTGATAATAATAAAAACCTTGGCCATTTTCATGCCACCGCATGAAAGGATCTTCTGTAGGCAGCATCTCATGTTTTCGTAGAGCCTCATCTCTTTCACAGACTGCAAATTTGAATTATCTTTGCTCCTTGATGACTGTCTCTTCAGTTTTTACGATGAGGTTCCCTGGTGTGATTCCTTTGAAGGTGAATGAGATGTCAATGCAATTTCGGACATGAACTTATCAAAGTCTAACATATCCAAATCCTCATCTTCAGTAGGTTTATTTGCTGAAAAGCCACCATCGTCACTATCAGTGCTGTTGCCAGGGGTTGCAGATAAGGCGGCTTCCACTTCTCTGTCTCTTTTTTTTGTCAAGCGAGCAAGCTCCTCGGTTATGCTATTTTAATGCATTCTAGAAGTGGTTCACCGTCGGAGGTGCCATTCTTGTAGGGTTTCAGCTAGCTTAAGGAATTCCTTATTAGAACCTTTTATTTATTTATTTTTTTACAGTTGTCACCGCCGCTCACGGGCAGAACTCTATTCAAGGAGTGGGTGTTGAACGCCTCAAAAATCCATCTAACGCAAATTACGCAGATGAGCACAGACGCAGGCTTTAAAGTGAGGGAAATTAAATTAAGTAGGAAACACAGATGATGGAAGAGAATTCCACAGAACAGAGGTGGCAGGAAAGAAAGAAGCACCGCAGCGAACCAGTCTGGAGTTACTAACATCAACACAAAACTCATGTGCCGACACAGCACCCCTTGTGCTACGAGGGCGTCGTAAAGGGGTACGCCAGTGATAAGTTCCCTCGAGCACTTGCCTCTACAGTACCTATAGAAAAGGGATAAAGCACCAACATCGCGCCGCAAATATAAAGGGTCAAGTGAACTAGAAAGTACAGGACAGTTTATAAGTCTTTTGGCCTTTGACACGACCCTATCCAAAGTCAGATGAAACCAGAGCCCTCGTGAGCCCCCACAGATATGAGAGCAGTACTCCATACAAGGGGCGAATAAGACCCTTGTATAGGTGGAGTAACTGAGAAGAGGGAAAAAAAGTCTCGCACTCTAAACAGAACTCCCAGTTTCTTTGAGGCCGCCCTAGCAACCACTGTGATTTGAGGTTTTCAAAACATTTTTTTGTTTATGTTAAGGCCAAGGATGTTTATATATTGTCAACAGGAGAGACGAGAGAACCGTCGAAAGAGATAGAAAAGTTAAGTGTCTTAGAGAGAGAGAGAGATTTGTAGAAGTTGGGTTTTTAAAGAATTAAATTTCACAAGCTTGAGACGACCACTCCAACCCTGAAATCTCATCCAGATCAGCTAGAATAGAATCGGAAAGCTGAAAGAGGCAATTTTAGAAGTAAAAGAGGAGCAGAATTGATATGAGTTGAAGAATAAAGGGTCAGTCATCGGCACATGAGTGGATAGAGTTAGATGTGCAGGTGAGAAGATCATTGATGAAAAGCAGGAATAAAGTAGGAGATAAAACAGAACCCTGAGGAACACCACTATTGACAGAAAAAGAAGTCACCCCATCAACAACAGCCGACATTGAGCGATTTGAAAGAAAGCTAGACATAAGTAAGTTAAAGAGAAGAAGGAAACCCAAAGGTGGGAAGCTTGGAGAGAGCAGTGGCGTGGCCATACCCGGGTCAATGCTTTGATATGTCCAGCCCAATAACAAGTCTTCCTAGTCTCTAAGGGCTTTGAAAACCATAAATCTGTTAAATAGGAAAGTATATCGTCAGTAGATCTCGAGCACCCGAAAGCCGTATTGGTAATCAGAAAGAAGGGAAAGAGGATCTAAGAAGGGAGAAGCTGAGGAAGGGTTTCCAAAATCTTGTAGCAATACAAGTAAGAGCTATAGCTTATAGTTAGAAGGATCAGAGATGCTTTTTTCGAATAGGTTGGACATATGCGCGCTTCCAACAATTGAGGGAAAGTGCTAGTATTGGAGGCATAGATAATATAGTTGAACTTAGGTGGAGTCAGCACTAAAGCACACCTTCCCAAAACGGAGAGGAATGCCATCCAACACCCGCCTTCCTTAATGCTCATATATTTCGTGGAGCCTATGCACCCGATCAAATGAAATGACAGGTAAAGGCATAGGACAACTGAGAGGAGGAGAAGGAGGAAGAAGAGGAATACCAGAATCGTCCAGGGTTGAATTAGATGAAATAGGAGGCCAAAGAGATGATTTTCCTTTTCAGTTGGAGACAACAGAATCATCTGAGCGAATAAGAGGAGGAAAGGATGATTGAGAAGTTGTTAGAGATGTTTTTTGGCAAGAGGCCAGAGAGATTTGTCAGTAGGAGAACCAAGGAGGTCAACGCTTTTTCGTTTAATGAAGTCCGCTTGTTTTCGTCGAAGAGTATCCCTGCAACGATTTAGCTGCTAAATGAAAATTGGCAAGAGTGATAGAGAACGAGAATTTTTCCACACCTGATAAGTATGGTCTTCTAGCCTGAAATGGACAGGGAACAAGCTAACATCGAACCAAGGACGGAGGTGAGAAAAGATTTAGTCCAAGAAGGAATGAACCTGCTCATCCCATTAACAAATTACAGTTCTACTTACTGCAATCTGAAGCGCCTAAGAGTCAAAGCAGTCGCCTAATTATAAGGCGAGATAAATCGCAGAATGCCCCCAATCGTCCCACAGTGCCAGAAAAACCAGATAGGGCAGGGTGATGGGAGATGTTGGAGAGAAAGTATTAAAATTAAAGTAATATAAGGTTGTGGTCAGATTTAACAATAGGAGCGAAGGTGGTGCAGAGAGCAGAAGGACTAGGTGGTGAAACATAGGTCATGTGTGTTAAAGAATCGGTTGGGACGATCCGGAATGAGTGTAGGTTATTTAATCAGTTGTTCCAGATCGTTGAGAATACTGAATGATTCAGCCCCCACTGTGGTTCGACTAGTATGAGAGGAACCCAACAATTCAGCTTTGTGTACATTGAAATCCCCTAAATAGAGACCTCAGTATTTGGATGTGAGAAGATATAACAGTCTCAAGAAGTAGTAAGGTAATCAAAAGGTATGAAAATCTGTTCTGTTAGGAGAACAGTAGCAGAACCTCAAGAATATTGTAGTAGAATAGCAAAGATTTTAAGCCGCTTAAGAACATCAAAGTTAGAGATTTGAGATTCTCTAGACGTATGAGTAGGAATGTTGATATTTACAAAGGCAATATACCACCCTTCTTAATGGAAATTAGTAAAATAAGTTATAGTTGATATATTAAACGAGTTGAAGGATGAATTTCTAGCCATCTGGGTCTCAGACAAGAGCATAAAATTAGGTTTAGAGTTATAGAGGGAGTAGAGTTAGAGTGAAAGCCATTGATGTTGGTAAAGTCAAAAGAAAGCCACGCCTTTGCAAATCTCACACGCACACGTACACGCACACGCACACGCACACGCACACGCAATCAAAAAAAAAAAAAAAAAAAAGACAGAAACAAATAGACAAAAAAAAAAAGAGAAATGAGGAAAATTTATTCGTAGGCTAAAACCTAAATTTTAAAACGATTAAAACCCTATTTACAGTAAATATCTAAAATATAAATAATCCAGAAAGTTTAAAAAACACTCACGCACTCACACGTTCTCAATGAAATTGGGTACAAAAAATACTATTGATCAACTAAAAAAGATAGATAAATCTGTACAAATTATAATAATGGCTGTCAAAATAGTAAATTTTTTGCGCTAAAGACCAAAGTTGAGAACGCTAAAATCTACTAAGGAAATCGAGGAAAAACATAACTTAGCACTAGCTACTATATATCGAACTAGATTTATTATTGAATCTAAGTTTCATAATTTTTCCCCAAAAGTAAAAGTATCGGGTTAAATATCGGCCATTTTGAACCGATTACTGATACCACTAAATATATTACTGATACCGATACCGATACTATCGGTACATCCCCAATATATATATATATATATATGTACAATAGTACATATATATATTCAGCTCAATATATATATATATATATATTAGTTATGAGGGTATGCCTTTCGATACTCTATACATAATAATTATATGCATTTTGTTTGATAAATATATACTATACAGTATAAAGTAACCCCAATTTATTTTTACCATTTTTTGGTTAAATAACGTGAGGAATTCTATTACACAAGACTTTTTTGATATTTTAGTTTATAGTTTTAATCTTTAGTCTGCAAGCATACGCGAAGAATCCAGACACAAAAGATCAATTATGCAAGAATCATTTACACCAGGAGGGTTTTTCGTCTTATAAGTTAAAGTGTTTGACGATCAGGCACACTAGAAAGCATACATTCACAACAGCTTCAATAGATGAAGATGTTATAGAACAATAGTTCAGAAGGAAGTTTACTTAAGAGATTAAGAAAGATAGGAATAAGAGGTTTTTTTTTTCAGGTAACTTATCAGATACAATGTACCGATAAGTTTAATTGGCCAAGTAATTTAAATTTACGTTCCAGTCAGTAAGGGAACGACAGAAGTTTCATTTTCTAAACAGATGAAGCAAAGCCAACTTTTATTCTCCAGGCTTATTTACTTCGTTATCAGGACACAATTGTGTCATTTTATAACCCCGAGACAAGGTTATAAAAGACTGGTCCGTCTTCTATGACGTACATACTCCAATGGAGTCGACATAACATTGGGGAAATCTGGAACTGATCCTCTACTCCTAGTGCGAGGAGGATCATCCAATTGCATTTCCTCCAAGATTTCCTCATCTATGTGGACCAAAGTCAAATTACTATTATCTAAATGGACGTTGGTGGGATCACCAAACACCTCTCCCACTATTTGAAAAGGTGGAATTCTAGTCTCCGAGACAGGTGAAGAAACCATTTCGGCCGACGGGATATATTGAAAGAATTACTATTTGGCGGGCTGAAACCATAAAATTCAGTCCTTTGAGAACTGGAAGAACTATCTAAGTCAAAAATGTTTGACCAATCGTCCGGCAAATCACCCACAACAACTCTCTCCGACAGATCCATAGGATCCTCAGAAGAGACTGAGGGAGAATAGTTAGGTCTTTCCATAAAAAAGGACGGTGGATCCGTTAGACTCAACCCAGATGCTTCCAGATTAGGACTTTCCAACTGTGATGCTTGGGAAACTATAAGGTCTTCATTATCATTAGTTACCCTTGCAGGAGAAAGGACAGAGGGGTATTTGAATCTAATAGGGTATTCATGTGAATACATATCATGATAATCTAAAACAGGGGTAAGTATTTCAGCATGGTTGACCCCCAGGGTACTACCATGATTCATAGGAGAACTAGTAGGAATATTTATTAAATCTATCTCGGATAAACTAGAATCAGAATCCGTCCAGGTAAACCAGAATAGTTAGAATTTGACTCGTCCGAAGAATGGATAGGTGAAATAGGAATTACGAGAGGAGGGAGCAAAAATTTAACCGCTTTGTGACCGGGCATTCGTAAGACTTCGGAAGATAACTGAGGAATAAACTCCTCCATACTCATATTGAGGTTTTCTCCCGGATCCCAAGCAGTTGGCTCTATTACAGGAGTTAATTCTGGCAATTGAATATACTCACTTACAGAGATAGGATTAAAAGTTAAGAATCCCTCAAAATCAGCTTCCTCCTCCAGGGAATCATCATCGCTATTAGTGAACAATAAGGTATCAGCGATGGACTCTGACTCATAAGAATTAGCTGAATCAGTCTCAGACTCAAGGTCGATGGATTCAGAAGAATTTTCATCCTCCCCATCCAACAAACTTTCCTCATCCGAGAAAAATGCATCACTAATTTCCTTATTTCTAGTCAGGTATTTTCGTAAATACCCAGGAATCTCAATCCATTCTCTTAAGTGGGAGAAATGGACTTTTTGAGTTCTACTGGGAGGATTAGTATTTCTCATATGACACCCTATTCGGGTTCACATCAACAACAGTAAATGGCCCTTCCCACCTATTATGAAATTTAAGAGCAGTACTTGGCCCAGTTCGTATTACTTTACGAGCTACTTTTTGACCCACCTTGAAAGGTTTAAAATTGACACTGCCCTCTTTCCAATATTGGGGAAAAGTGTGCACTGGAGCATGAGATTTTTGTAGTAAATAATCAGAAGGTGACATGTCCAATGCACTATGATAAGTATTATTATAAATTAAAATAGAGGAAGACAATTCTTCATCCCAAGTAGCAGGTTGCTCCAGAACTAAACATTTCAGTAGTTGAATTAAACTTCGATTAAATCGCTCGGAGACACCGTTACTCGAGGGATGAAGTGGAGATATTCTCACATGTTTAATGTTGTGTTTTTGTAACACCTGTTGGAATATCTGGGAAGTAAATTCAGTTCCATTATCGGTTAATATACGATTTGGAACTTTAGGAAGGAAAGGGAGAACTTGGTGCTCCAGTTTCCTAGATACGGTCAAGCTGGACTTGTCGGCAATGGGAACTACAGACACCCATTTAGAATAATGATCAATAAATATCATGCAGTATTTATTTCCCTTAAAAGTTTTTGGGAATTGAATCAAATCCATGGCACATAAATCGAAGGGATAGTTGGCCAAGATTTTCAACATGGGTGGAGTTATATTGGAAGAAAAGTTTTTCTGCATCTGGCAAACAGGGCAGCACCGCACTACATCGGAAATTACCTGATTGACCCTAGGATGCCAGAAATGCTTGTATACCAACTGCAGCAGCTTGTTCCGACCTATATGGGCACAGGATACATGGAGTCCCAGAACTATGTGCATTAGTAGGTCCAAAGAAATTGCATATAACAGATTCCCGGACGTAGTTCTGTAATACAAGATGTCATTTTCCAAAACCATTTTTTTAGAATGACTTTTGTAGGGTTTAGGAACTTGTTGCCAATTTATATTGTTATCATTTTTCTTAAATCCCTTCAATAAATATCGAAGAGTACGATCATTATTTTGATCGTAGATAACATCGGTATCATTAATATTAGTATTGACTACCGACACGTTTTTCACCTGTATAGTAGAGGACTTTAAATTGGACTGGGTACAAGTTGATATGCCATCGGCCACCACAGTCAATTTTTTTCCTTGCAGATGAATCAGTTGTTTCCGGGACATATCAGGTAATAAGTGATTATCCCTAAGAGCACAAGTACCAAGTATCAATGGGTTATCTACCATGTATTCCTGGGGTACTATGAAAAACGCGGAAGGATGAGTTACAAAACCCATATTAAACCTCAGGATTATATTTACATAGTGAACAATAGGAATTCGTTCTCTATTTCCAAAACCACTGATGGCCCTTACTCCTATGTCTTCGGAAGCCAAAAGCTCTTTTGAATTCCCTAGGAAAGGAATAATCTCGGAGCTTATCAAGTTTACTCCAGCCCCACTATCTACAAGGCAATCATAAATGGGAGCATCCTGATCATCCAACTTGACACAGACGATCAAAGGTTCTATATCGGCCTGGCATAAGTTAATAGCAACGACCATGTCTTCACTAGCATAGGAATAAGGTTTATGCGAGAATTTACTCACTGGAGGTATCCCATAAAAGTTAATAGAAGGATCATCCAGTTTCTTTACAGAGTCATTATCCAAGTCCTTTTCCACAGATTGACTCATCTCTGTGGGGACTAGTCGTTTAACTGATTGGCGGGGCGAGCTTCAGCAAACCCCCCTTTGCAACGACCTTCATAGTGAGACACGTTACAGGTTTCACACGGGTCCAGAAATAGGCGTTGGGGAAGCGGCTTCTCAGTTGGTTTAGTCGCTTCAGGGGAATATGATCGCGAATAAACTTTCTTTACCGCACCTTGAAGGTATTCTCTAGGAGGAGTTCGTTCGGGATCACTGGATCGTGGAGGGGTGCGTTGAGAGCACCTCATTCCCGCGTGGGGACCTCTACAAAAGGGACATACTACTTTCCGATTAGTTACGGGAGATGATGGAGGAGAGTTCCTAGCTCGGCATTCGGTATTTGAATGACCGGTTTTCTTGCAGTAGCTACAGACTCCCAAGTACTTATAGCATTCCTGCATTTCGTGTCCTCGCTTCTCACAGTAGTCACATAAAAGATTCATCCGATCTCCCGATCCTGAACGACCCTTTCGATTTGCGTTATTCTGAGCTCTGGAACGGTCATTACTTGGTGGTGAATTCCGAACAGTGTTGTAGACAATACGACTGCTATTATTTCTTTCCGGAGGACCACGTTGGCCAAGATTGGAAGAGCGATGGTTACGGTTAATTGAAGACTTAGGTTTACGCTGTTCAACCTTCTTACGCAACACATCAGTCCATCCAGGGAGTGCAGCATTGATCTGAATTACTGACTCAACAGATTCGTTTAAGTCCACCTCCTGGTCAGCTCGGGAATAAGTTGATGGGCCGACCTCAAGTGGATTTGTTTGGGACATTGAATTTGGGAAAGCGATATTCTCGCTATCTAAGGAGTCCGCAAAATTCACTATATTTTCCCAGGAAGCTCTACTATACCCGTCCAACTCCATCATTTTAATATATTGACGGACGAATGTTTCAATATATGGAGGTAAACTACAGAGAAAAGCTATTCTAAGGGAATCATGATCTCTCATATCGTATCCAGGATATGCTTGACTAGCTAGGCGCTCTAACCGAAGGGCGAACATTTTGATGCTCTCGTTAGGGTATCGGTGAGCGGCATGATACTTCTGTATTCTGTATTCTTTTTTCTTTCGTTCCTCATCACGATACCAACACACAAGATTATCCCGTACAGAGAATTATCTTTGATGATTTCTCGGTATATATTCAAGAATTTGCCTTCTAGCTGTCGGCCAAGCAGTCTTAACCATTGGTGATGGGCATTAGGGTAGTGTAAACTACAATAAGCCTCAAAATCAGCCAGGTAGACTAAGAGATCTTGTTCCGACTCATATTTAAACTTTCCAGGATCCACGACCTTAAGCTTCTGAGAGTTCTTGAGTAACTGAGTAAGAAGCACAATGGCTTCCTCCAGCATGTCAAGTCTCTTTTTCATGTGTGGTCCTGAATACATTGAAGGTTCATCGTCGTCAGGAATACGACGCATAGGCAGTCGTTGGGAATATCCTTGTGGAATATAACCAGAATGCGACTGAGAATCAGTCGAAAACATCTGGTGCTCCGATATTGAATGAAGGGCATTTGTTCTCGTTGAGGCTGTAGTAATTTATTATACTTTTCAGAAAAGTCAGCCTCTCCTCTATTGATAGGGGATAGAGAATCTCTATTGTCTCTGCCCATATCGGGAGTTCTAAAGAGAGACTTAGGTTGGGTGAAGTGATTTACTGGGGGTATAGTCATGACGAAGATTGGGATTAGGAAGAAGTTGAGGTTTAGGAAGAAAATTATGAGTAGGCATAAGATTAGGATTAGGAATAAGGTTAGGATTAGGAATAAGGTTAGGATTAGGAATAAGATTAGGATTAGAATGAAGATTAGGATTAGAAAGAATTTGATTTCTAGAATTTTCTACATAACTGGGTGGATTATGTAGAAAAGGCGTTGATCGGTTGGGAAACTAAGGAAGGTTTATACTCACGATCATAGAAAGAAGTGGTATTTTTAGGCATATGCACATAATGGGAATCGAATTTAGGTGGAATACCTTGACCTTGATCATGGAACGTTCTGTGTTCAACCTTACCGACTGTATCGCTTACTTGAGCCAATTGCCTTTCACTTAACACCTGTTTATGGAGTTTAGTTAATAAGGTACTCATCTCAGGCTCAGTGAAAGGTTTGTCAGAGTTGGGAGCTAAAGATAAGTCAGAGTTGGTAACTAAGGGTATGTCAGAGTTGGCAACAGCTACCCTGTCTTTATTTTCCACATTCATTCTACATTATCTTGATTATGATCAACACGCAGATGCTGGTCTAAACGTGGATCTAATGCGACAGCTGCAAGAGAGGGATCGAAGTCCTTGGCTATCAGCATTTATGCTCATATCCAAGTCTTTTGGTTGAGGTTTTTCTGACATTTTCTTTTGTAATTTCAAAAGAAAGAATTTCAAAGTATTGGAGGGTTATTACTAACTAACTCTCGATCTGTCCAATATAAGTACAAAAAGAAGAAGATTTCTTTGAAAAGAACTGAAGAGAATCGATGATTTTCAAAAAACAAATGACGGTGTGAGCGATAGTCACAATCCTAGTGCACGCAAGCGCAGGAACTCAAACAGAGTCCCGGTTCGGGCGCCACTAATTTATTTCATGGCGGAGAGGAAGTACGCTGGGATCAACAAGTGTACCCGACGGTGAGGTACCTCTCTCCGCTCTTTCTTGTAGATAAGTTCGAAGAATTTTAAGATTACGAATGTCGATTTATAGATGATTACGTCAATGTTAGGTTTGTGATGTTCAAAGATAGTGGTTTGAATGTCTAGTCAGCACAGCAACCACCTGACACCATCAGGGGTAATATGGAGCAGATTAGATTTTCTCCGTAACGGAGGAAGTTAGTCTTCAGGACTCTGTAGGCCTGCTGACTTGAATGACTATTCGAGGAGGATTGTGACGGTTGATAACATATAAAAATGTTGATACTAAGCTAAGATTTAGAATGTAGAATTTATTTACCTTGTTTCCCGGAGCTTTCTCGAAGGTTAACCCGATAGAGGTCTCGAAGATTAAGAGTAACAATACCAAAAAGCATCAATATGAAGGATAGTGACACTCCATAAAAAGTTTTATCTTTACTAAAATCGCTCAGAATATATGGTGGGAGGTCTGACAAAAGTTAATATTTACCACAGTCCTACCCCAACAATATATAAATAAAAGATTGTGATTAAATAGAATCAGTTAATACACCTTGGAGAGCAAGTTAAAGGTTCCAATGTGTAAAATATGTACACGAGCACAGACAGCTCTAGGATCAGATACGAGAGTGGAAACCGAACGCTTCCAAATATTGCTCATGCATAAAATTAAGGGAATAAGAAATCCAGACTCAACAATTGTGAATAAATGATGACTTAACTGAATTTGACTGGGGAATGGTTCCAAGTTGACAAGTAGGATTTAGGATGATCACTACTATGATAGGATACAATGAAGGGAAAAAACTCAGGATGAATCCCGACGCGACAATTGGCACGAGGCAAGATTCAGGAAGAATCAAAACCTCGAAACAACTCCACGAAGAAAGACTCAGGATGAATCTCAGCCTTAGAATCGCACCAAGAAGAAGGATTCAGGAGGAATCCCAAGATCTGAATGGAGTCCACAATTAAAATGTAGTCCAGAATTAAAAGATGATGGATTCAAGTATGAATCCCAAGAACTGAATGGCTAGAAGGATTCAGGAGGAATCCCAAGATTTGAATCAGCCCAATTTTAGAACCCTGTCAAATATAAACAATGATTGGTATTTAGATCTCACTATCTATCTATATATCTGACAATTAAGGTACAACAATATAGATCTATGTATGATAAGAAACCTACCCTGGTATGGCCAAGAGGGGTTTCACAGATGGGGAACAATAAGGATGTCAATGGCCTTCCAGCAAGCAACAAGATAGTAAACTGTAACAAATATCAAGTTTACTATCTTAATATCAATACAATATCCTTATTAAAATTATAATCATAAGCTTAAATAAGGTGGTAAATTATATCACTAACCTTGAAACCAGCTAAATAGGCTTTACAATTTCGTCAAGGTGTGATATTTGAGCACTATTCCGGATATAACCTCTGTGCTTCTGGCTATGCTTTTTATTAGTTTTTTACTTTTAAAATATACAATTATTATCATAGCAAGAGATACTAAAAGAAAAGAAATACTGGTATAGTATCTATAAATGGTACAAGGGTTTTCTATAAGTGAATTGATAATATGAATAAGATTGTATTATCACAGGCTGGATCAAAAATGGTTACAAACGTCCAGACTGTATTATAAAAACATTTCCCAATATAAACATTACCAAAATCAAACTAGCGAATTGCCAATTGACACCATGGATGCATGATCAATATTCCTTTAGATATATATAAAAATATATCTGTATATATATATATATATATATATATATATATATATATATATATATATATATATATATATATGATACATATATATATATATATATATAGTATATATATATATATATATATATATATATATATATATATATATATATATATATATATATATATATATATATATATATATATATATATATATATATATATATATATTAGCGGCGCAATGAAACGCAAAAAGCGTTTCATGATAAATGCGAAAACGGCTAAACACCTAAAATTTTCCATCTGATCGGAACGAAGTACAATA
>JABUQX010124163.1:12500-20000 GCA_015478945.1 Trachelipus rathkii | reverse complement strand
TATATATATATATATAATATATATATATATATATATATATTATATAATATATATAAATAATATAACGTGCTTTATCCCTTATTCAGAGGAACACGGGGGGACTAACGAGGAAAATCGAACTTTAAGCCCGCTATTCCCAAACCAGCTCCAACAACGTGTTCAGGTAGTCGAGTTTTAATCTCGCCCCCAGTAGAGTAAAACTCAACTGCTACGCCGGAGAAATTGAAGCCAGCGTCCTCTCGCTATGAGAGTCGGCGACGAGTCAACCTCTGCGCCTATATATATAATATATATATATATATATATATATATATATATATAATATATATTATATAATATAATATATTATATATATATATAAGAATATATATAACTATTATATACTATATATCATCATCATCACCCACTTTCTCTCCCCAAGAGTGGGTAAGGTGCGTAGCATGCACTGGAAACAGAAAAGTAGCTAGAAGAATAGATGAACAGATTTAGGTGCCTCCACAACAACACGGCTACGAACTATCAATTTACAATAAATAATGAATATATATATACAAGTGGGCATAACGCGTTTAAAGCGTAACCCAGTTGAATTAAATCGTTAAATTTTTTCGTTAACTTTTAACGCTTTCGTGAATTTCGAAAAAAATGAACGGAATTTATTAACGAGTTAAAATTTTCCCTTACATCCGTTAACCGTTAACTAATTTCAGTTATTAAATATTTTGCTTCAATCAGATTTTAAAATTGTATTAGATTACGATTTCGATAAGAGATAAGACTTTTTTTTTTTTTAATTTCCTAAACGCTCCTCTCAATGGCTCAAAATGTCGTTTATATTTATTCGGTTACATATCCAGATTGAGTAATGTTGTAACACAGGGAGTTGAAAAAAAAGCCCATGGTTTTGAGGGAATGTGCTTACGTGCTGACACCACCCCTCGTTCAACTATTTTTCTCTATGTCTAAATACTAGCACTTTCCTCAGTGTTGGAAGCACGACATGTCCAACCCATTCCGAAAAAAGGAAGCCGCTCTCGATCCTTCTAACTATCGCCCTATAGCTCTCACTTGTATTTCTATCTAAGATCTTTGAAACCCTTCTCACTCTCACTTCTTAGACAATTCTGAATCTCATCTCTCTTTCCGATCGCTAGTACGGCTTTTGGTGTTTAAAGTCTACTGGCGATATACTTTCCTATTTAACCGATTATGCGTTTCCGCTCTTAGAACTACTGGCAGACTTGCGTAGTGGCGCTTGACATATCCAAAGCATTTGACCGGGTTTGGCACCATTCAATTGCTCTCCAAGCTCCCCTCCTTCCTCCTTCTCTTTGCTTACTTATGTTTAGCTTTCTTTCAAGTGGCTAAACATCGGCGCTATGAGTTGATGAGGACTTCTGTCTGCCTTTTTTGTACAATAGTTGGAGTTCCTCAGGGTTCGTCTCATCTCCTACTTTTTCCTTACTTTCATT
This sequence comes from Trachelipus rathkii, assembly GCA_015478945.1. Taxonomy (NCBI): domain Eukaryota; kingdom Metazoa; phylum Arthropoda; class Malacostraca; order Isopoda; family Trachelipodidae; genus Trachelipus; species Trachelipus rathkii. The sequence continues at coordinate 18,528 of JABUQX010124163.1, read as the reverse complement.
AATGATCTTCTCACCTGCCAATCTAAACTCTAGTCCATACATGCCGATGACGCGACCCTCATCTTCAACTCATTTTTATTCTGCTCCTTCTTTTACTTCTAGAATTACCTCTCGTCTTAATCTTTCCGATTCTATTCTCGCTCTAGATAGAATTTGCGGGTGGGGTTCGTCTCAACCTTGTGAAATTTCAATTCTTTAAAAACCCCAACTTCTACAAAACTCCCTCTCTAAAAGACCTTCTAACTTTCTATCTCTTTCGACGTTCTCTCGTTCTCCTGTTGACAATATAAACATCCTTGGCCTTAACATAAAAAAAATGTCTTGGAAACCTCACATCACAAACGGTTGCTAGGGCGGCCTCAAAGAAACTGGGAGTTCTGTTTTTAGTTTCGTGACTTCTTTTCCTCTTCTCAGTTAATCAAACAAAAAAAGGTAATAATCATGCCATTGTAAAGGGTACTGTTCTCATATCTGGGGGGCTCAGGTTTCACCCGGCTTTTGGCAGGGTGGATTCAGAAAGCCAAAAGACTTAGAAACTGTTATGTACTTTCAGTTCACTTGACCCTCTATCTTTGCGGCGCGATGTTGGTGCTTTATCCTCTTCTATAGGTATCGCAGCGGCAGGTGTTCGAGAGAACTTACCACTCGCGTACCACCACCTTTACGACGCCCTAGTAGCACAAGGGGTGCTGTATCTGCGCACGAGTTTTGTGTAGATATTGGTAACTCCAGGCTAGTTTGCTGCGGTGTTTCCTTTTTTTCTTCCACCACTGTTCTGTGGAACTCTCTTCCATCTTCTGTGGTTCCTGACTGAATTTAATCTCCCTCACTTTAAAAGCCTGCGTCTGTGTTCATCTGCGTAATTTGCGCTAGCGGATGAAATTTGGGGCTGCAAACACCCCCTCCTGAAAAGGGCTCTGCCCGTGGATGTGGTGGGGATGGGGAGAAAAAAAAAAAAAAAAAAAAAAAAAAAAAAAAAAATAGAAAACGGTTAACGTTAACGATTTAACGTTAACTTCCGCTACATTTTTTACCGATAAACGCTTTAATGATTAACGCGTTAATTTTTTGTTAACGATAAAGAATTAACGAGATTAACTTTCTCAGTAACGGTGCCCCCTTTTGTATATATATATATATATATATATATATATATATATATAATATATATATATATATATATATATATATATTATATATATATATATATTATATATATATATATAATATATATATATATATATATATAATAAATATATAATATATAATATATATAGATATATATATATATATATATATATATATTATAATATATTATATATATATATTATATATATATTATATATATATATTAAATATATATATATATATATTATAATATATATATATATATATATATATATATATATATATATTATATATATATATATATATATATTTATAATAAAATATATATTATAGAATATATAATATATATATATTATATATATATATATAGAATATATATAATATATATATATATATAATATTATATATATAAATATATATATATATATAATATAATATATATAATATTATATATGTATGTATATTGGGTCAATCCATTTTCCGCTACCAAAATAATGGAAGTTGCGCTCGATAAGTTTGAAAACTTTTATATTTGCATGGCTTAGATGTTATCCCCTGCCAAGTTCAAAACCGACCATCTCGTTTTTGTAGATTTACTCTGGTTGTAACAGGGTGAGCCAAAATGTTTGACCAGGTGGAGCAAAACCACCATTCGTTGTTGTAGATTTTTTAAGTCATATCTCCATATTGGTAATTTTTATACCAAATTTCATAGAGAGTGATTTGTTAGGGATACTTTAAGGTACATTTGGCCTTTCCTGTTTTTTTTTTTGAGAAAATAATATTTCACCATGAAAATGAATCCGAAAAATTGTCGTTAAAAAATCGAAGTAAAATTTCCTTTCGTAGGGTGTATTATAAAGAAGGAAATAATTTAAACGATTAAAATTTTTGGTAGTGAGATACATACTAAAGTAGGGTTTAACTTAAATCTTATTTGAAGTTTGGTAAATATTTTAAAAAAAATTTACAGGGTGTCCAAAAATCAATTTTTCGGAAAATCGGTAACTTTGAACCTTAATATCTCTGATGGGGTAAGTGCTAAAAATCTGAAATTTTCACACATTATACTACTACCATAGATGTTCCTTCACCTGCAATATTGACTTTGGTATTTGCTTGTTTTAAGAAATACAGCCATTCAAAAATGCCCAAAAAAAATTTTTTTTTAAGTTGTGTTATGATAGCATACGTAGGCCTACTCGTAATATAAAGTACCTATATTGTTAAAGTGTGTAAATATTATTATTATTATTAGAAATTATTAAAATTTATTGTCATAATTCTTTTTTTTTCAATTTTTATTTAGCATAAAACAATGAAAATAAAATTCATAATTTTGGAAAAAATTCACGTTTGGAAAATGTCAATAAAATATAACTTAGACTTGTGTTTTTCTATCCAAATTAATACTATAACATTATTAAAATCTACTTAACATTTAAATATAATAAAATTAGTTGGATAAACACGGACGTAATAAATTTCGGATGACCGGTTCTCCCCGACCGCCACTGACGTTTTTCCCGAATTCAATTCTTTTGAAATGGAATTTTTAAAAAAAGAAAATTAAAAATAATTATGTTCGATATTTTTATTATTTTTCATTTATTCCTATAACATAAGGAACTCCAAATTGTGGAGAAAAAAACTATTAAGTTTAAGATTAACTTTAAAATTTCGTTTTTCATTGATTCATTAAAAAAAAACGGCGATTTTTGACCGATTTCCCCCCATTACGGTCCTATATATATATATATATATACTATATATATAAAATATATATATATATAATATATATTATTTATAGATATTATATATATAATATATATATATATTATATATATATATATATATATATAATATATATATATATATATATATATATATATAGTTATATATATATATATATATATATATATATATATATATATATAACATAAACGTAGCACACACAAACATTTTTTTTAAGATAAAGAGGCCCGTATATATTTTTTTATTTACAATCAACATGGTAAGAGCGACACAAGCACACTTCAAAATCTTAGCTTGCATAACTGAATTAATGTCGCGCTTTACATTAAATATTATTACGTCTGTGTTTGTCCAAACTAATTTTAATTATAATTTAAATGTTAAGTAGATTTTAATAATGTTATAGTATTAATTTGGATAGAAAAACACAAGTCTAAGTTATATTTTATTGACATTTTCCAAACGTGGAATTTTTCCAAAATTATGAATTTTATTTTCATTGTTTTATATATGCTAAATAAAAATTGGAAAAAAAAAAGAATAGTGACAATAAATTTAATATTCTAATTTAAACATAATTAATAATATTTTACCACTTTATCAATATAGTACTTTTATATTTACGAAGTAGGCCTACGTTGCATAGCATAAACACAACTTAAATTTTTTTTTTTTTTTGCATTTTGAAATTGCTGTATTTCTTAAAACAAGCAAATACCAAAGTCAAACATTGCAGGTGAAGAGAAATCTATGGGTAGTAGTATCAATAGTGTAAAATTTCAGATTTTAGCCACTTAACCCCATCAGAGATATTAGAAGGTTCAAGTTACCGATTTCCGAAGAAAATTGATTTTGGACACCCTTGTAAATTTTTTTTGACAAGATTACCAAACATGCAAATAAGATTTAAGTTAAACCATACTTAAGTATGTATCATCACACAAAATTTTATATCGTTAAATTATTCCTTCTTTAAATAATACACCCACGAAAATGGAAATTTCTTCGATTTTTAACACAATTTTTCGGATTCATTTTCATGGTGAAATATTATTTCCAAAAAAAAAAACAGAATGGGCCAAATTGTACCTTAAAGTATCCCTAACAAATCACTCTCTATGAAATTTGGTATAAGAATTACCAATATGGAGATATGACTTAAAATGTTACCTCTATTAAGTGATAAATTTTGCGCTACCACCTGGTCAAACAATTTTGGCTCATCCTGTTACAAACCAGAGTAAAATCTACAAAAAAACGAATGGTGTTTTTGAACTTTCAGGATAACATTAACGCCATCGCAAAATATAAAAGTTTTCAAAAATTATCGAGCGCCATCAGCGGTACTGGAAAAGCAGTAGTAACTAAACAATTATTGTTACAGTTTACTATCATAAAGAGCCAGCAACTATTGAATAAATTGAACAAGCCCCTCTTGGAAATCTAAAGGGTGAGTTCCATAAAGTAATAAAGTACATATAATATTATATGTAAAATATACTGTTATAAATGAAGATAAAGTGTGATCCAGTGTAGTAATCCGGGGGAAAATCGAAACTTTTTAAGGACCGCTATCCAAAAACCAGCTCACAACGTGTTCTTAGTCGAGTTTTAATTCTCGCCCCCCAGTAGATAAAACTCCGAACTGCTAGCGGAGAAATTGAAGACCAGCGTTCCTCTCGATTGAGAGCGGCGAGTCAACCTCTTGCGCCTATATATTTAATATATTAAATATATATATTATATATTAATAATATATATATTATATATATATATATATATATATAATAATATATATATATATATATATATATATAATATAAATAATCATTATATATATATATAATACCGCTATATATCTATATATATTAATATATATATTATAAATATATATATAGATATATTATATATATGATATATATATAATATATATATTGAATTTATATTTATTATTAAAAAATAAAGTTAAAATATATTAAATATAAATAAATATTATATATATATATATATATATTATAATATAATATATATATTATATTAATATAATATATATAATATATATATATATATTAATATATATATATATATTATATAGATATATATAATATATATATATAGTATATATATATATATATATATATATATATATATATCCGGTCCATCACCCACTTCTCTCGCCCAAGACGGTGGAAAGTGCGTAGCAGCACGGAAACAGGCAAAAGTTAGTAGAAAAATATGACGTGAGCTAAAGGAAGCCCAGCCTTACCGTCCCCCTTTATTCCCGTTTAGTGAGAACTCACCGCAGTCAGAAAAATCCACCCCTAGAGCTTCACGTGACCGCGACGGACCCTCACTAATGCTTCTCGTCAGTGTAGGGTCATCCCCTGGCCCTGGTGGCCAACAACATACCCTTCACAAAAACCCGCTCATACCCTATTATGCACCTTTCTCTCGCCTCTGCCAAACTCACATTCCTCTCCTCCATGCATTCCTTTACAGACTCAATCACTTTTTCTTCGGTCTCTCGCCGTCGATTTCCAACCAACACTCACCATTATAATCCGCTTCACCAAACCACTATCATTCATCTTCACCTGACCAAAACCTCTCAAGTGTACTTTTCATTTTATTCCTCATTACTCCTTCTCCACACACACAACTTCCCCTTAGTGCGTTCATTCCTCATTTTATCCATTCTTCTCACAACACGCCCCTAAGATTTTCCATCTAAACACATTGTACTGTAGATTCCATTACCTTTTTATTCCAACTATAAGTTTCACCTACTAACATCAGCACAGCTAAAGCATACCCTCATGAAGACCTATCTGCACTCAAGACTTAGGCCCCTTTACATCAACCAAGGATTTAATGCTCCATCCACCTTCCTTACCATTCACAATGTTCTACAACACCTCTGCCATCTGATCCCTTTTCAATCCAACATATATCCTAAGTATTAAGCGCAGACACTTGTTCCAGTTGCTCACCATCCAGCATAACTTCACACCGAGACTGTCCTGCATCACAAATCTTAACCTGTACTTTATGCTACGTTTATTTTCAACACCTCCTTTTACACACGCTGCCAAATCCCTCTACCATTCCTCTCAAACTCTCCTCAAGGATTCGCCACACCAAAAAC
>JABUQX010124163.1:0-7500 GCA_015478945.1 Trachelipus rathkii | reverse complement strand
GTTCGGTCGTGAAAGACAGCAGATGCGCCCACACCGTCCCCCTGCTCTTAGAGCCAGTGCAAACACTGGAGTAGATCATCATAAACTTAATGAGAGGAAGGATATGGAATAAGGCAATGTGGATGGTTGATTTAGAGAGAGGTCAGAGCCAAGCAAATGGTAGGAGAGGGGGAATAGCCAAGGTGTGTAATCTTTCATCGTAAGAGAAAGGCAGCACTTTTTGCAAAGGGATGTTAAAGAAATTTAGGATGTTATGAACTGTTTGTAAATGGCCAGTAATTAGGATTCTGAGGTATCTCCTGCAGAATCGATGTCAGAGCAGATGGTATTAGGTTTGAAAACGAAGATAAACTTGTACATGTGGCCTTTCGAAGAGAGAGTGGCATCACATTGGCTTCAACTTCTAGGCTAACCCGGGGGGATGATCGGAAGGCACCAGTAGAGATACGGATTTCCTCATTTTGGATGGGATCTTATAGGTTTAGTAGTGTTGCGTAGGTCTGGCCGTATACTGCACAGCCATAGTCCAGTTTCAATCGGATTAGGGCGATGTAGAGGCGTAAAAGAGACTTGCGATCAGCACCCCAAGATTTTGAGGCGAGATGACGTAACAGGTCAAGCGCGTGATGACAAGTTGTTTTCAGGTGTTTAATATGCGGTGCATATGTTAGTGGTCATCTAGAATGAGTCCTAGAAATTTGACCTGTGAAGTAACAGGAGTGGGCGAACCGTATAAGGTTAGGTTCGCTGGAAGAAGGTGTCAAGTTCTTCGATTCCCTTTTTTCTTAAAAAGCACTGCTGATGTTTTGGTGAGAGAAAAATGGTTACCCCATTGGAAATATTCTCAATAGCTAGTTGAAGTTGCCGTTCGAGAAAAGGCAGCCTGACACCGGCTATATATAACGCAAGGTCATCGACATAGAGAGAAAAATTGACAAACATATTAAATCCGAGAGCAAATAGTAGAACACTACCCTGCAGAACGCCTTCATTCAGAGTAAAGTGGCGTGACAGAATAGAAGAGCACCAAACCTGGATAGATCTGTTTGGCAGAAGGCATTTGATGAAAAGAGGGAGTTGTCCGCGGAAACCGAGAGAATGGAGTTTAAGGAGAATCCTAGTTCTCCACGAGCAAATGTGCTTTTCAAGGTCAAAGACACCAAGAACCATCCCACCAGTTGACAAGGCTTTCCGGATGTCATGGTCTAGTTTTACCAAGGGGTCCGCAGTCGAACGATTTTTGCGGAAACCAAACTGGAAGTTTGAAAAAGCCTGGCTTCAGAACAGGGAGTAAGCGGCCAGAAACCATTTTCCATTAATTTACAGGAATGACAGGTCAGCGAAATTGGTCTTGGTTGCCGCCAACTTCAGATCTTTGCAAGGTTTGGGAATATGAATTACAAAAGCTGTAGTCCAAATAGATGGAAAAGAATATTCGACCTAGATTCTGTTATATAGATCCATCAAAAATGATGATGTCGAGGGATGTATATGACGGAGCATGATGTACGAAATCATGTCTGGATCAAGAGCACCGTCTTTGTATTCGCCAATGCAGTTTGATACTCTGCAAGTGTAAAAAGACAGTTGTAGGTATGATCTTCCTTTCGCTGTTGAAAAGTCTGGCAGTGCTGTGTCAGTTCTTCAGTTTTTGAAAAGGCTTCAGTGTGTAGCGGAAAAAACTCGAGTGGGTAGCAAAACTATAACCTAACGCATCCGCTACAGCAGCAGGAGCGGAGATCGTGTCAGTTATATCAGGCCCATAACGGAGGACTGTGGGTGAGGTTGTTGTTGGAGCGACGAGATATTTTCTGTGTAACTTTCCACACGAAAGGAAGGGGAGTTGTGGAGTTAACAGTCGATATGTAAATTCGAAAAAATTGTTTGCTCGTTTGGTGATTAATTCGCCGAGATCTCCCTGCGGCTGCTTTAAAAATAATCATGTTTGGAGTGGTACGGGTCTTTTTGTATTGCCTGTAGAGTTTCTTCTTCTCGGTTGGCTTGTGCGCGGTCTTGGGACCACCAAGGGGTTGCCCATCGCCTGCCTGAGGAAGATTGCGGAATGCAAGCTTCCGCTGCTGAGATGATGACTTGCTGGAAGAAGCGAAAGGCATCATCAACAGTCGGAAATCGGTTATTGAAGGGAGAAAGAGTGATAGCTGTGGCATGATAAAAAAGAAGCCACTCACCTCGGTCATAACGCCAGGACAAGTGAATTCGTGCTGCTACTGCATGAAGTTTGGTTTGGAGAGAGACTGGGGAATAGGGGACAGATTTGGAATGAGCATTCCGCACTCTCCCATCATTGTCACCCTTCTATAGAGATTAGCGGCGATTTATTCCGGGACGGTTGAAAGAAGTCGATGACATAGTTGGTTCCTGCAAACATATGCATTTTGGTACACATGTTTATTAGTTGAACAAGTTCTTCAAAATTAGAATAGTAGCCACGACAATTCCATTGAAGGAAAGTGGTCATGTTATGTTGTTATAAATGTTATGATGATGGTCTTTTTGAGACAATTGTCTCTATGTGACTAGGGGCAATATTGGAGGTAGTTTCAGATGAAGAGGAAAGGCTGAGACGTGGATCTCGACGAGGAGGAGCAACAAATTCTGGTGGTAAAGAATAGTCATACAACGGAGTTTTGGGTTGTACGACTGCTTTTGGGAAGGTGTTTTCAGTAGTATTTGGTGGGGAGGGCTTCACCATGAATACGAGATAAGTTGAGTTCAACCGAGTCCATGTTATTGAATGGGTTTGGTTGGTCGTTGGAAGAGCAACCGAAATGTTGATGTTTATTAATGGGAGCAGTATCAGTATCTGTCAAGCAAGCAGATTCAGAAATGTGTGAGGGATATGAAGTTGTCTCTATGGAAATGCAGGAGGAAGGTGTCACCGGAAGGGTGTCATCTTTATGATAATGTGTCGAGGTTACGAAATTGGGTTCCAAAATAGGATTTGTTGGATTGACAAAGTCCGATATTGGAGATTGCGAGTGATTTGGGAGATTGGGCACGACTGAAGAGTGGACCCTAGGTCTCCTTTCATGCCTCCGACAGATCCAGAACGCTTAGAGCGTTTGCGACGTTTACGTTGGACAGTTTTCCATTCGCTTTTCTCGGAAGCCCACAGGAAACATTAGAAAGAGAATTGGTCATCACATCAAGCTCCATTTGGGAGCTGTTATCCATTTCATCCGATAGGGTATAGAATTCCTTTGGGAGTGCTGAGATAGGAAATTCGGGAGAAGAGTTATAGGAAAATTCAGACGAGCTTCAGAATTATCTTGAAAACTATTAGAGGGCTGATTGTGGTTGTCCAATAGCCAGACTATCGGGTGCAACGCTTGTGCTATTGCTTTTGTTCTGAAATAGACTTGTGGCAAAGGCCTCTTCTGAGTTGCATTTTTACATCTTTGGGTTGTATTTGTTTAAAAATTCGGATGCTCTGTGTTTTAACGAATAATTTTTAACTTGGCCATTATTCTTTTCTTTGGGTTTAGGAACATCTTTTTTAGGAATTTGAGTAATAGTGGGATGCGAATTAAGGGACAAAAAGACAGTCCTCTTGCATAAGTTTGAGAGCTTTTATTCAGAGTATGGGATAGTGTGTCTTGGCATGAGAGGGTTTCCAAGTTTTGTGCGTTGGATGAACCAACTTAATTTCATTGCTGGATTGTTGAGAGCTAGTACTATCGAGATAGGGTTGTTGATGGCTTTTTGGACGAGAGATTGATCAAGGGCCGCTTTTACCATTTTGAGGAGTCGCCAGTAAGCACCCAGGCAGACAGTGCTTCGCAGTAACTGCCTGAGTCACTAGGATTTAGGAGAGGGTTCTGTTAGATGGTGGATGGGGTTGTGTTGGCGGTTTAACACGCGGAGGTTTGGGGGCAGAGCTGTAATTGTGGCGTAAGATTGCATTTGATTTGTCTGATATTTTTTATTGATGGCGTATAGCATCTCTCCTGCTCAATTTATGTATGGTACATAACTTCCAAAACCACCTGTTCAAACAGGTAAGACGGGCATTTGAATAAAGAAACAGTGTAGTCCTCCACAGTTTTTACAGTTAGGGGTATTTTCACATGGAGTGTGAAGCCAATTTCTCCTGCAGATTGGGCATATATCATCCGGTCCCTCCCTACAGTATTTTCGGGATGACCAAACCGCTGGCCTTTAACAACGTCTGGGTTGAGGGATAAACGTGCGAACACTGACTTGTGGGAACCCTATTTTCACTCTTGTGGTGGATGAGGGGTAGTAAAGGTTAGCAGTAACGAGGATTTGGTTTGTCAGGGAGTCCCTACGGGGGGGGGGGAAATCTATAAATGTTTGTAACAGAAAATCTTTTCTTCTGAAGATTTCTCATAATGACAGCTAAATCTTCGTCTTTCTGTTCATAACAATAAATAGTACCTTAGATGCGTTTTATTTCATCAGGAGAAATAACAGGAATGTTTGCGAGAGACGTTAATGATGACAGAATGGAACTTTGATTTCGGTTAGCAGCTTGTACGAGAATGGACCCGTTTCTCATTAATGTGACTGGAGGGTCTTCAACTTCCAAAACTTTTTCAAATGCATTGCTGAGAAGAACGGTTCTGTGCTCAGTAAGAGCTTTGGAGGCAGTGGAGGGGGTGCAGCATATGGAGTAAACGAATGAGAACGACTATTTGCGGGATTGCCTGGACCGTTGGGGCACCTGAGGTGTCTGGGGTTTGCTAGTCGATGAATCGCTGAAATGTTGCAAAAGACCCTTAGGTATAGGAGATGGAAGTAATGCATAGGTACCTGGTCTAGAAGTAGTAGGGACCGCGGTAGGGTCAGGCTGGGAACCTGACAGATGGTAATTGTTGTTGATGATGTTCGTCTCAACTTGGTTTAAACAAGTTTTTTCATTTAATAACTTTTCCATAAAAAAATTAAATCACAAACTTCGTCTCCATGAATAAGCAATGTAACAATAAAGCAAATGAGACATAAACGTAAATAACAGGATGGGCCGGAAAGGCGTATATTTCATAAGGAAGGGTAATCCTCTTCTTCACAACAGGTCACAGTCCAGAGACCCACACAACCACCCGGACCCTACCCCGTAGGATAGGCTGTGGATGTGGCCTCGGAAGATCCTCCCAGAACTCTACGCCGGGGGTGTACCACACGCACTTCATATCTTCACGTAAAACCCGAGATTATACACACAAAGTGCAGAACGGCCTCCTTAGTGGTTAGCTAAGGCTCAAGTTCCCTACAATTGACGGCCCAGTCAGAGGTGAGCTAAAGACCGGTTTTTCAACTGTACCCTCATCCACAGGGAGGAAATGTAGGGTGAGCTGAAAACCCATGCAGGAAGAGGCACCGGATAGCCGAAGGGGCTGTGACGGGAAAAAGGGAGGGCAACTTTGTACGGACATTTTAAGGGGGCTAATGGGTGGGAATTCGGGGGGAGGAAAAAAGGTTAGAAACTGTGATAAAGAGGGTGGATTGAAAGAATGGAAAACGGAAAATTTATGAAAAATGAGGGGAAAGAATGAAGGTTGAAATTACATATGTGTAAATATTTACGTATCGAATGCACAACAAATGTGCATATATTACTGCTAAATGAGGATGCAGAAAGTCCCCTTAGCATGATGGTTCTTAACTATTACTATGCCATGTTTCAGATTGTAAACAAGTCTTTCAAACTTGCCAAGCAAACAATCATAGCATAACATCATAATAAGAATCAATACCCCCTGCGGGGAGAAGATATATAGCAGTTATATATATATATATATATATATTTAGTATATATATATATATATATATATATATATATATATATATATATATATATATATATATATATATATATATATATATATATATATATATATATATATATATATATATATATATATATATATATATTTATATATATATATATATATATATATATATATATATATACATATATATTATATATATATATATATATATATATATATATATATATATATATATATATATATATATATATATATATATATATTAATAGGAGTAAAAAAATTGCAAATTCCGGCTGGAATTCCGGCCGGAATTTGCAATTTTTTCTCCGGTTCCGGTTCTGGCCGGAACCGGAATTACCAATTTACTTCTGAAAAATTTGCTGTAAGAGATTTATTTTATATAACCCATAGCTCATCTTTTAAGTAAGGGAAAACTTTTCACCAGTATTGGGGGATATTTTTAAACATTTTTCCTCAAATATATTTCCTTGTTTCTGAAAATGAAAATAATTTCTCTGAATATATGGGGAGACTGGAAGGAGAGCAAGTTTTTATTAGTACTGCTATGTTTGGAATTTAGCTTTGTTCACTTTCCACCAATTAAGCAATTCTTCTTTTCCCAGGATTGGAAATTGATTTTTCTGGTAAAAATCTCTCAATTTCTTTAAGAATTTCACCTTTTAAAGAGAATAAATTTTTCTCATTTTTCCTTTGGCTAATTAATAGACTTGCTGTCACTTTCACTTTCTTCAAACTTATAAAAGGCAACTTTCTTTTGCACCTTTTCTTAATGCCCCTGATGATTTTGAGGTACTTTGGCCAATCTAAGTTTATTGTAGATAATGCTAGCTTGAAATGGATGGATGACTCCATCGCCTGAACTCTTCTTCTGTACTGCTACACTATTATCACTTTCACCTTCAAATATTTGCATATTTTTAAGCATCCATTTTCTACTCAATTTTCTTTTAATTAGAAAATAAAGTCAGTTTGCATCTTGGGTCTACTACAGTACTTAAAAACAATTATCTTGCTTTGATATATTTCTATTGATCCTTTCTTCCTTTTTATTCATAAATCTAAACCCTACTGCCTTCGTAAGCGCCTCTTAAAGTCTGATCTCTGCTGTCATCCTCAGAATCTGAGATATATGCTGGAGAGCTCAAAAATATGGAGAATAATTGATATAATTGATTTATCTTGTCTGTAACCATGAGAAATTGTTGCAAAACTCTTAATCTTTTCAAGTATTTGCCATTTATTAGCAGTCAAAGCTTAAATGATTGATTGTTCTATAATATAAACTTGCAGAGGTCTTTTAAAACATTCAATTCTTTCTAGAATCAAATATGTATTCCACTCTTGTATAACATTTTGGAATTGGCATAAGTGAGTTTGCAAGATGTGGATCCAAGTCTCTTTGTATTTTTAGTCTATTACAGCTAAAACTGAATGATTGAAATGTATACAAATATTCTCCTACATTTCTTTATCATATTGTACTATTCTTTGAGTTTATAATGTACCGATTTTCACACATTGATTCTTTTGCTTTCAATAAACAAAAAAAAAACTTAAAATTCTGCTAAATCAGTTCCAAGTTTCATGTTATGCTCATCTTCTGAAGTTAAGTGCAATGAAAACGCGTGAAAGCGTTTTCACGATAATGCGAAACGGTTAAACACCAGCCTGATTGAACCAAAGTACACCGATCGGGAACGAAAAC
>JABUQX010124162.1:0-27365 GCA_015478945.1 Trachelipus rathkii | reverse complement strand
CTAGAATTCTAAAAGTTAAATTTAAGTTTGAAAGGTAAAAGTATGGTGGTTGCGGAATATGGTCCATCTGAGGGTAATGGTGAAGAGTGCGATTTTCTGGATAATCTGAATGATGTTTTGATGGGGTGGAGTAGGGATTTATTCATTTTGTCACATATACTTCCCACCTAAGGATTTGTTTTACAGTTGTCACCAACACTCACGAGGTCAGAGCCTTATTCAAGGAGGGGTGTTAAGTACGCTAAAAAGTTCACTCTCTAGCGGCAAATTTACGCAGATGAGCACAGACGCAGGCTTTTAAAGAGGGAGATTAAATACAAAGTAGGACATACAGAAGGATGGAAGAGAATTCCACAAGAAAAACAGAGGTTGCCGGGAAAAGAAGGGAAGACCACCAGCAACTAGCCTGGAATACCCAATATCAAAACCACAATACAGCACCTCCTTGTGCTACGAGGGCGTCGTAAGGTGGTGGTACGCAAAATGATAAAGTTCCCTCGAGCAACTGCCGCTGGGTGCCTGATAAGAATAAGAAACAAGTTTATAAAACAAGAAACCAGTTGATAAGCCTTGGCCTTTGCTCGACCCTATCCAAAAGCCAGGTGAAAACCAGAGCCTCCCCCCCCCCCCCCAAAATGAGGGGGGGCCCCCAAACAAGGGGGGGGGTGCCCCCTTGTATAGCGGGAGCAACTGAGAAGGGGAAAAAAAGTCTCGCAGTCTAAACAGAAAACTCCCAGTTCTTTGGAGACGCCTTTTAGCAAAACCTTTGATGAGGTTCCAAGACATTTTTTTTTGTTTATGTTAAGGGCCAAGGATGTTTTTTAATTGTCAACAGGAGAGACGAGAGAAACCGTCGAAAAGAGATAGGAAAGTTAAGAATTTCGTTTTAAAGAAGGAGAGTGTGCAGAAGTTAGTTTTTAAAAGAATTGAAATTTCACAATGTTGAGAGACCCCATCCGGAAATTCTATCCCAAATCAGGGAGATTAGAATGAAAAAGATTAAGACGAGAGGCAATTCTAGGGTAAAAGAGGGAGCAGAATTGATATGAGTTGAAGAATGAAGGTCGAGTCTCGCATATTGAGTTTGATAGAGTTATAGTTGCAGGTGCAGAAGATTCATTAATGAAAACAGGAATAAAGTAGGAGATAGACATAAACCCCTGAGGAACACCCACTATTTGGACAGAAAAAGAAGAAAAATTCGCCCCATCAACAACAGCCGACATATTGAGCGACTTGAAAGAGAGCTAGACAAAATTAAGCAAAGAGAAAGAGGAAACCAAAGAGGAGAGCTTGCGAGCAAGGCAGTGGCGCGTGCCAGTACTCGCAAAATTCTTTGGATACTGTCAAGAAAGCCACCACGCATGTCTCCCCGTAGTTCCTAAAGAGCTGAAAAACCCTAAATCGGGTGTAGGTTAGAAAATATATCGAGCCAGAAGAACCTACGAGCCTGCAAAGGCCCGGTATGGCTACTCGAAATAAAGGAATGAGTTTCCAAAATTTAAAAGTGGAGAGTTTAGAAGGGGTTTTCAAAGAATCTTAGATAGAATACAAGTGAGAGCTGAATGGCCAGAGATAGAAGGATCCAGAGCGGCTTCCTTTTTTGGAATAGGTTGGGAACATGGGGAGGCTTTCAACACGGGAGGTAAATGAATAGATTGAAGGACATAGGGAGATAGTTGAACAGGGCGGGATAGCACGAACCACACTCCTCAAAACTTGGCGGAGGAATTGCCCATCTGGGCCACCCGTCTTCCTATCTTTCATAGATTTCAGGGGCCTATGCACCGATCAAATGAATCAACAGGGCAAAGACATAGGACAACCTGAGAGGGAAGAAGGAGGAGATGAGAAAAATGCCAGAATCGTCTAGGGTGGAGTTAGAGGAAAATAGGAGCCGAGAGAATGGCCTTTTTTCAGTTGAGAATTAACAACAGAACCATCAGAGGAAAGGGAAATTTACAGAAGTTGCTAGAGATGTTTTTGCCAAGAGGCAGAAAAAGATTGTCAGTAGAGAACCAAGGAAGTTAGCGCACTTTGGTTTGATGAAAGCCCGCTTGCTCGTCGAAGAGTAATCCTCTGCAACGATTTCAGCTGAATGAAAATTAGCGAGAGGTGATGGAGAACGAGAATTTTTCCACCCCCGATACGCACTGGTCTCTAGCCTGAATGGCCAGAAGAACAAGCACGATCGAACCATGTTAATGAAGGAGAGAAAGAGCTTAGTTAAGGAAGGAATGAAACTTGCTAGTTCCCATCAACGATTCAGCTACCTCCTTATTCTGTTAAGTATTTATACATCCATCATTATTCCTAAATGAGGTAGCCAATTTTGCTATTCATCTGCAAACTTGAAACCTTACATTTTAAGCCCTGGTATAAATATTTATACATATAATAAAGAACAAGCCACGAACCTAAGAAATTGTTAGCGGAACCAAAACATGTCTCCGTCATTTCCATTAAAAAATACATTTCATATTCATTAATTATTATATTATTATATTATTATTATTATTATTATTATTAAATTAAGAGACAAGGCCATCAAAAATTTTTGATCGCTTAAATAATTTTGTCGGGAGGTTGAAGACGCTGATCAGACTGTCTAACGCCAGGTATGTATATATAAATAATATATATAAAATATATATATAATATATATATATATATATAAATATTATATTAAATACTATATATATATATAATAATATAAATATATTATTTAATATTATATAATATAATAATAGAGAGAGGAAAGAAGAGAGAGAGAGAGAGAGAGGAGAGAGAGAGAGAGAAAATTTTTTTTTTAAAATATTATTTTTTTCAAATAATCGTCATCGTCTCGTCAAAATTTACTATAATCGTCATTGTCGGCAAAAATTTCATAATCGTCCCATCCACTAATTCCTTACCTAACCTACACTATAAATACGCTCTCTCTCTCGACTGATGAAGGAGGTGCTTATAATTATTTGCCGCAAGCACTGATAATAATGAAAACCTTGGCTCATTTTCATGCCACCGCATGAAAGGGATTCTCTTCTGTAGGCAGTATCTCATGTTTTCGTAGAGCCTCATCTCCTCTTTCACCGACTGCAAATTTGAATTATCTTTGCTCCTTATGACTGTCTCTTTAGTTTTTTCGATGAGGGTTCCCTGCGGTATTCCTGTGAAGGAATGAGATGTCAAGTTGCAATTCGCCATGAACTTAAATCAAAGCTTAGCATAAATCCAAACCCTCATTTCTTTCAAGTAGGTTTATTGCTGGAAAAAGCCACCATCTCAGCTATCAGTGCTGTTGCAGGTTGCAATTAAGGCGGCTCCCACTTCTCTTCTTTTTTTTTTTTTTTTTTTGTCAAGCGAGCCCAAGCTCCTCGGTTATGCTATTTTTAAATTGCATTCTAGAAGTGGTTCATTTTAACCGTCGGAGGTGCCATTCTTGTGGGTTTCAGCTAGCTTAAGGAATTTCCTGTATTAGAAACCTGTTATTTATTTTTTGATTTTATTACCCAGTTGTCGCCGCCGCTCACGGGCAGAACCTTATTCAAGGAGTGGGTGTTGACGCTTCAAAAATCCATCTAACGCAAATTACGTAAGATGAGCACAGACGCAGGGCTTTTAAAGTGAGGGAAATTAAGATTAGTAGGAAACAAACAGATGATGGAAGGAGAATGTCCCACAGAAACAGAGGTGGCAGAAAGAAAGAAGCACCGCAGCGAAACAGTCTGGAGTTACTAACATCAACAAAAAACTCATGTGCCGACACAGCACCCCTTGTTGCACGAGGGCGTCGTAAAAGGTGTGTGACGCAGTGATAGATTCCCTCGAGTACTTGCCTTACAGTACCTATAGAAAAGGAATAAAAGCACCAACATCGCGCCGCAAAATATAAAAGGTCAAAGTAACTAGAAAGTTACAGGAAGAGTTTATAAGTCTTTGGCCTTTGATCGACCCTATCCAAAAGCCGGATGAAACCAGAGCCCCCGGGCCCCCCACAGATATGAGAGAAGTACTCCATACAGGGCGGATGGAACCCTTGTATAGCTGGAGTAAACTGAGAAGAGGAAAAAAATCTCGCACTCTAAACATAACTCCCAGTTTCATTTGAGGGCCGCCCTAGCAACCACCGTGATTTGAGGTTTTCAAAAAACATTTTTTTGTTTATGTTAAAAGGCCCAAGGATGTTTATATTGTCAACAGAGAGACGAGAGAAACCGTCGAAAGAGATAGAAAAGTAAGAGCTTAGAGAGAGAGATTTGTAGAAGTTGGGTTTTGAAAGAATTAAATTTTCACAAGCTTGAGACCACCCAACCCTGAAATTCTATCCAGGATCAGCGAGAATAGAATCGGAAAGATTAAGACGAGAGGGCAATTCTAGAAGTAAAAGAGGGGGCAGAATTGATATGAGTTAAGAATGAAGGGTCAGGTCATCGACATATGTATGAGTGGATTAGAGTTTGGAGATGTGCAGGTGAGCACTTTTCTGATTGAAAAGCAGGAATAACGTAGGAGATAAAACAGAACCCTGAGGAAACACCACTATTGACAGAAAAAGGAAGAAGTCGCCCCATCAACAAAACAGCCGACATTGAGCGATTTGGAAAGAAAAAGCAGACATAAGTAACAAAAGTAAGTTAAAAGGCTTGAGGGAGGCTTGGAGAGCAGTGACGCGTTACCATACCCGGTCCAAATTTGCTTGGATTATGTCAAGCGCCACCACCACAGAGTCTTCCGTAGTTCCTAAAGGCGGAAAACCATAAAATCTGTTAAATAGGAAAAGTATACGACAGTAGATTCTCGAGCACCGAAAAAGCCGTACTGGTAATAGAAAGAAGGGAAAAGAGATTCCAGATGATCTAAAGAAGTGAGAGTTGAGAAGGTTTCAAAGATCTTAGAAAGAATACAAGGAGAGCTATAGGGCGATAGTTAGAAGGATCAGAGCATCATCATTTTTTCGGAATAGGTTGACATATGCGCGCTTCCAAACACTGAGGGAAAGTGCTAGTATTGAGGCATAGGAGAATATATGAAACGAGGGGTGGGAGATCAGCCGGAGCCACAAACTTCCTCAGAAATCGGAGAGGAATGCCATCCGGGCCAACCCGCCTTCCTAACGTTTCATAGATTTCAGGAGCTTTCATGCACACCGATCAAGAAATGAACAGGTAAAGGCATAAAGGGACACCTGAGAGGAGGAAGAGAAGAGGAATACCAGGGAATCGTCCAGGTTGAAATAGAGAAATAGGAGGCAAGAATGGATTGGCCTTTTCAGTGGAGTATTAAAAACAGAATTGCATCCGAGCGAATAAGAGAAGGAAAGGATGATTTACAGAAGTTGTAAGAGATGTTTTTTGGAAGAGCCAGAAGATTTGTCAGTAGAGAACCAAGGAGGTTAGCGCGCATTTTCTTTTAATGAAAGTCCGCTTTGCCGTCGAAGAGTATCCCTGCAACGATTCTAGCTGAATGAAATTAGGCAAAGTGATAGGAGAACGAGATTTTTCCACACCCGATAAGCATTGTCTCTAGCCTGAATGGCCAGGGAACAAAGCACGATCGAAACCATGGGTTTGGAGAGAGAAAAACTTTAGTCCAAAGAAGGGAAGAACCTGCTCATCTCATTAACAATTACAGTCCACTTTATCGCAGAATCTGAAGCGTCTTAAGTCAAAGCAGTCCTTTCAATTATAGTTAGCGTAGAAGCAATGCAATGGCCCCCCAATGGGCCCGATCAAAGTGCCAGAAAAAATCCGCATTAGGGCAGGATGGAATGTGCGAGAGAAAGTATTTAAAGAATTAAGTGATATAAGTGTGCGTCAGATTTTCCCGATAGGAGCGAAGGTGTGATTTATAGAGAGGAAGGGGACTAGTGTGAAACCATAGGTCAAGGTGTTCAAGTGAATCGGTTGGGACGATCCGGAATGGGTGTTGGTTTAATCATTTGCTCCAGATCGTTGAGAATGACTGAATGATCCGGCTTCCTCCCCACTAAATCAGTACGACAGAACCCAACAATTCAGTTTTGTGTACATTGAATCCCCTAAATAGAGGACCTCAGTATCTGGATAGGAAGATATAACAGTCTCGTGAGAAGTAGTAAGGTAAATCAAAAAAGGCATGAAAAATCTGGTTCTGTTAAGGAGAAACAGTAGCAGAAAGACATAAGAATATGTAGTAGAAGGAAAGAAAGATTTTAAGCCACAGAACATCGGAATTAGGAGATTCGAGATTCCCGAGACGTGTTATAGGAATGTTTATATTTAAATAGGCAACATACTCCACCTTTCAAACGGAAATTATAAAAAAGTGTATAGTCTGGATATATAAACGAGTTGAAGATGAATCTTAGCCATCTGGTCTCAGACAAGGAGCATAAAAATAGGTTTTAGAGTTAGAAATTATATTCCATGGATTGCAGAGTTAGAGTGCAAGCAAAAGATGATAGAAAAGTCAAAAGAAAGCCACGCCTGTGCAAATCTGCTATCATACACGCACACGCAATCACACACCACACACAAAAAAAAAAAAAAAAAAAAAAAAAAAAAAAAAAAAAAAAAAAAAAAAGAGAAAAAAAAAGAAAAATTAATTTATTAAAACGCTAAAACCTAAATTTTACAACATGAAACCCTATTTACAAGCAAATATCTAAAATGATGAATAATCAAAAGTTTTAAAAACACTCACGCACCACGAAATTGCGTACAAAAAAAAAAAATACTATTGATCAACTAAAAAAGATAGATTAAATCCTGTATAAATAATAATAATGCTGTCCAAATAGGTAAATTTTACGCTAAAGACCAAGTTGGAGAAACGCTAAAAATCTAAGTTAAAAAGGGAAATCGAGAAAAAAAAAAACATAACCTAGTACTAGCTATATATATCGAAACTAGATTTATTATTGAATCTAAAAGTTTCTCATAATTTTTCACCCAAAAAGTAAGAAGTATCGGCTAAGTATCGGCCCATTTTAACCGATACCGATACCATCAAAAAATGGCCGAATACTACCGATACCGATACTATCGGTTTACATCCCTAATAAATATATATATATATATATAATATATATATATATATATATATATATATTATATTATAATATAATATATAATAATATATATATATATATATTATATTATAATATTATAATATATTAATATATATATTAGGGATGGCCGGATAGGGAATTAGCCGGATAGCCGGAATTACGATATCCCGGCTGGAAGTTAAAAAAACCGGATTACCGGATATCCGGCCGGAAATCCGGCAGTCTGTTATATATATACCAGATATTTTCGAAGAAAAATTCATTGTCCAACATCAATATATCGATATGTTATATATAGGTCTATATATTACTATTAATATTATTATTATTTATATATCATTATTTATATATATTTTATTATTATATATTATTATTTTATTATATATTATATATTAAATTAATATTATATATACATAAATCGATATATTGATTTTGGGACTTAGAATTTATTCAGAAAATATGTAGACCTTGTGCTATTAACCTTTTCCCCGGTATATATTATATATATATATATATATATATAAATATATATATATATATATATATATATATTATAATAATATATATTAATATATATATATATATATAGATATATATGATCAAGGGTGTATACCAAGTTGAAATTTTCAAATTCCCTGTGTTTCCCTGTTTTTTCCCTGTTCTTCCAAAATTTCCTGGACTAAAATAAATGATAAAAAACATCATTTTATCGATGTTTCAATGAAGGAAAGATGAAAAAATGAAAACCCTCCAAAGCCCACCCTCTAACTATCCCAGTAAACAAATTTTCTTGCCAGCTTCACAAATTTAAATGAACCTCATACAATTTAACATTTTACAAGTGAAATTTATATTTGCATTGAAAAATTTTTTAAAACTTTCCTCGAATTATTTATATAGCCAAAGTTATGAACACAATCAATAATTTTCTAAATATCTGCCAAATATGTTTACCAGGTCCCTGCTTTTGCTTTCATTTTCCCTATGCTTTAAACCTTTATTTTCAAAATAAAAAGCACCAAAAACAAAAAGGGACACAAATATATAAAACATTTCAAAAAGAGGAAAGCTAAATTTTCGGTCGTAATAATTTACTTACGTATGGAAAACAAATAAAAAATTATTTAATTCTAAACTAAACCTACTAAATAAGTACATTAATCTTAAAAAAAAAAAAAAAAAAAAGTTTATGACTTTTTAAAAAAAGCTAT
This sequence comes from Trachelipus rathkii, assembly GCA_015478945.1. Lineage (NCBI taxonomy): Eukaryota > Metazoa > Arthropoda > Malacostraca > Isopoda > Trachelipodidae > Trachelipus > Trachelipus rathkii. Next base: position 19,103 of record JABUQX010124162.1, on the reverse strand, counting down.
TTTCTTTTTCTAAAATATGAAAGTTTTTTTTTTGTCTCTCATTTGACAAAATTCTTCTTTAACCTTTCTGATCACTATAAATGTGACTTTTTAAGTTTCCTTTTTTTTTTTTTGCCACCTTTCCTCTTGAAGATTCAAATATTTCTTTTAAGTATGTCTTATACTCTGAAGAAGCGTTGCGGCAGTATGACATCATCTCATTTGTAATACAATAATCAACCCCTCCAGTATTTTTCATTTCTTCAGCAATAACTCTTCACGCAAATTTTCTTGTAGACAATGTTTGTTTGTCGAGAAACCTCTCTCTACAGAAGCATTCCCATGAAATGATGAAAGAATCAGTGTTACAAAGTTTTTTGTTTCTTTTTGAACGTTTACATTTTTAAAAATTTTAATGAAAAGTTGATCGAGTCTATCTTCCTTCTCATCAAAATTTTTCAGAAGTTCAAGGACATAGGAATTAGATATCAAAAGTTCATAATCCTCTTTGATTATATCAGCCGTCGAACCATCAATTCGCTTGATATCAATGAATTTTTCAACACACATATTAATTCTTTCAGAGTTATTAGAAAGCATTACCTTCGGTGACAAACAACTTAATGCCTTTGTGATGGAATATTTAAGAGGACTTAATTCAATTCTTTAAAATAAAAAAAAGAGAAATTAGTTAAATGCGCTGATACTGCAGATGAATAAATTTTAATAAAAATAATATTATAAAGATTCAATAAGTCAAGAAGTATAAATTCTTAGGCTAAGAAAAAGTTGATATATAAATTTTTTACTTAATTTTACTCCATATTGGAACTTATCAACAATTTAAATTCTAAGTACTAGGAAGAGGAGAATCATGAATGATATTCTTGTGCTCTTTACTTTCCTCCTCCTTCAGAGACAAAACACCTTTTTAACATCCCTTGAGCCAATTGAGCTTCTTAAGATCTCCCTTTTTAAGAGAATTTCGAAGTCAATATGTGCTTCACTATACTTCTTTAGGGGTTAAGCAAAAATGATGCCTGATATAAATTGGATAATTTTATTTTCCCTGTGTTTTTTCCCTTGTTTTCCCTGTTCCACTGCACACTTTTCATGTTCGCCTGTGTTTACCCTGTTTTCCCTGTTTCCCTGTGGTATAAACCCTGTATATATATATATATATATATATATATATATATTATCATATATATATATATATATATTTATATATATTATATATAATATATATATATATATATATATATATATATATATATATATATATATATATAAATTATATATATATATATATATATATATATAATATATATATATATATATATATAAATATAATATATATATATATATATATATATATATATATATATATATTATATATATATATTATATACAGGATGTCTCACGAGTTATGTTACAGCCCGGTGTATCACCGTACGGATGTTTAAGTATGAAAATGTGTAGGAAGTATAAGTTCAATTATGTTAAAATTCATTAAGGAGGATGGGATAGGTTACGTTGGTGTCTGCGCACGCGTAATACGAAATCCGCGCACAAACATGCGAATGTGGGATGATATATATTTTATGGCTTCTGTGAAATGCCCATAAAAAATGGAGGTGGGCTCTTCCTCTCGACATTTTTTGATACGGTTCTTCGTTTCCAAGCAATGTACCCATAACCAGGGATGGGCAATTTGGTATTTTTTGATTTTTTTTAAAAAAATCAAGTCTGTCGATTTTTTTGATTTTTGTTAAATTTTTCTATTTTTTCAGATTCGTAACGCCACGCGATATATAATTTGTAAACTTGCAAAAATTATATTCGCGTGAAATAACGAATCAAAAAAAATCAAAAATATCAAAAAATCAAAAAAAACACAAATTGATTTTTTTAAAAAAAAATCAAAAATCACCAAAAATGCCATCCTGCCCATAACGCTCAAATGTTTACCAACAATAGAGTTTTAAAACGTGAATTGGAAAAAGGTGAAGAAAAACAATGGAATTCAAGACAGCTTCATAAATATGCGATACATGTAATGAAAAACGTTTTAATTTAGTTATGCAGTAACAAATACACCTATGAATCTTACCCACAGCATGCAAGAAGGGAGAAGAATGTCAAGGTCGTTTCAACTTGTACATACAATATTTACAAATGTTGTTCGAAAGACGCCTCCATCCACGCGGAAAATTTACATCCTCAAGCCCTCTGGCGCAGGTTTTCATTACATACCAATGGACAGTGTACGCCGGGTTGATTCCCCTAAATGCGTTGGTTATTCGACGGCGAAGATCATCGGGCGAGGTTACTGGGTCATAAAACCCAGCGTACACGGTATGTTTGAGATACCCCCACAGAAAGTATTCCAGTGGTGTTAAGTCGGGTGAACGCACAGGCCATACAAATGGGAACCAGATCTTTTGCAATCCATCTTCCCGGAAAGCGTTCTGTCGAGGTAGTTCGGCCACATCAGCTGCATTTATGTGCTGCTGCACCGATCATGTTAGTAATATATTCTTGTTGTGTTCTTAAAGGTACAATCCCACCAGGGAGTAACAAGGACGTCTGCAGAAAATTGGAGGTAACGCTTGTCCTGTCAAATTTCCCCGAAGAACCTAAGGCCCGATAAATCCTACATTCAGTATACCACACCAAAACGTTGAACGAGCATGAGACCTTGGTGATGGCTAGTTGAATGTTAGACGGGGTTTTGTTTCCGCCCAATGTCTTGAAGTTCCGCCTGTAACATTACCGTTATTGGTATAAAGGCGGAGATTCATGCGGTCCAAAGTATTCCAATAATCCGGTACATTCCATTAAGAAAACAATCAAATGACAGCTAGGAATCCCAGCCGCCCTTTTTGTACCACGATGCAAACCATTGCACAAATGTAGATGGCCTATATGGGATACATGTTGTATGCAAACAACGAACTCCGTGTTATGGTTTCCTTCGATATTCCCAAGACCGAACTAACCTGCCGTAATGAGACGTTGGATTTTCATGGGTTTATAGCAGAACGTCCAGTTCGATGTCGAATTACGGACACGAACCTCCCTCCCCGTATGTGATTGAGGGGTGAACTATCGATTCCTGTACCTTGGAAAACGTCTTAAACTCATTGGAATGCCAGGTGGCTCGGCGGTCGTCGATGTGGATAACGTTGTCCATATTCTGCGAGCATTCCCGTTTTGCGTAATGTACACCTCCAAAATGTCACGCTTTTCGTCCTGGTCCTGCGTATACTGGTCCCGTGGCATGTTCCAAATGTATTGGCCTGAACTAAGAAAACCCAAACCCACTCTGAAGTATACCTTTCACTGACACTTTATTTACGCCATAATCATAGGGATTGAACATAAACCTCCAGTATGATTTGCTGTTAAGTTGGTTGTACACATTCACCTGGCCGTATTTATTAAGCTACATAGTACATATCAATGTAAGTCTAAAAGGGTATGCATTAGTTATTTTAATTTAAATTCCTTTGTTGGCTGTATCGATATTTTTAAATACTATTGGATATGCCTATTGTATTTAACCCTATTATTTCATATGACACGTTTCGGCTTTTGTACGCACATGATGTCTACGGATGACGTCTAGTTGTTTATGGGTACATTGCGTGTAAACGAACACGAAAAACCGTATCAAAAAATGTCGAGAGGAAAAGCCCACCTCATTTTTTTTATGTGCATTTCACAGAAGCCATAAAAAAATATATCATCCCATTTGATCGACACTCGCATGTTTGTGCGCGGGTTTCGTAATTGCGCGTGCGCAAGATCACCAAACGTAAACATATCCCATTTTCCTCCTTAATGAATTAAAATCGAAACTAATATATTCTTACACATTTCATGCTTAAAAATCGGGTACGGTGGATAACCACCACGTAACATAACTTCGTGAACACCCTGTATATATTATATATATATAATATATATATATATATAAATATAATATATATATATATATATATTATTAATATAATAATATATATATAAAATATAATAATATATAATATATATATATAATATATATAAATATATATATATAATATATGCAAGGGGGGCGTTCCGCAATTTAAGTACGCAATTCCGCAATGCGGAATACCAAATTAAATTGCGTAATGGCGATTGCGGATAATTTGAAAAATGTTTCGGAATTGCAGTTAGCGGAATGCCAATATCATTCCGCAATTTAATTCCGCTATTCGGCAATTAGAGGACTACCCAAAAAAAATTGTGGAAAATTCAAGTGGAAGCCAAAATTTTTATAGTCCAACAAATGTTTTACCACATGCCATCTTTGTAAACCCCTTTCCATCTTCCCCCCCCCCCTTCCCTCACTTCTTTTGCATATTTCTCCGAAAAATTCGACATTTTTTGCATTCGGCAATTTTATTAAAGTTTTGCAAATATAATAATTAACAAAAAACTTTAAGCTTAAATGCATGAATAAAGTTTGAAACAACCAATTATTCTCTTTCTTTTACACATATAAACTAGTCTAAACATTATAATGAACATAAATTTATGAAACGTGTCCGCCACCAAATTTTCAGATAAAATTATTGTACAGTAAACATTAAATGATGAATAAAATAAATATAACATTGTACCCAACAGCGAAAGTCTAAACCAAGTATATATTATATAAATATATATATAATATATATATATAAATATATATTATAATATATATACTATATATATATAATATATATATATATATATATAAATATATATAATATAAAATATAATATATATATATATATATATTTAATTTTCAAATTATTTAATATTTTCCCCAACGAGGAAGAACCTACTAAGGAAGTAACTATCCGGTTATCCGCCGATAAACAATATATCCGCCGGATACCGGATAGTTAAAAACTTGGCCGGATAGCCGGATACCGGATAGTTGCCGGATATCCGGCCCATCCCTAAATATATATATAATATATAATATATAATATATATATATATAATATATAATAATATATATAATAATATATATATAAAACCTTTTAACGTGCTTTATTACCCCTTCTCAAGGAGGGTAAAACAACGGGGACTTACAGAAATCGAACTTAAAAAGGGCCGCCTTTCCCAAAAGCCTTCACAAACCCACATGTTCGCCATCCGAGTTTTTAATTCTTGCCGAGAAATAAACTCGACGCTACGGAGGACTGAAACCAGCGTCCTAAATCGCATGATGTCAAACGAATCAACCTCCTTCACAAGGGCGCTATATAATATAATATATATATATATATATTATATTATATATAGATAATATATATATATATATATATTATATATATATATAAATATATATATATTATATATATATATATATATATATATATATATATATTACCTAGTGTTTATAATATTAACTTTGATAGAATGACTGATAAGTGAAATTCATTCTTGTTTAATAATTTTAACATTTTTGGTACCAATTTGGGCAGAAAATGTTCTGAGGAATTCGTCAAATCACTGAAATAAAGAATTTTCAAGGTTACACATTTTATATAATGATAAATACAACCAATATGATATACACACGTAATTACTATTGCTATATCTATATTTCATATATAAATATATATAATATAATATATATATATATATATATATATATATATAAAATATATAATTTATATATACTTATATATATATATATAATATATATATATATAAAATACAACACACATATATATATAACATATAATTATATATAATATAATAAAAAATATAACACATTATGTATATAACACGATACATTATATTGCTATATAAATATATATATATATATATATATATATATATATATATATATATATTCTGTACGTAATATAGTTCAAATGCATAATTTTCAAGTAAATACTATATTAAAACTATAAACATTAATTTACACAAATGGTATAAAAAAAATATTTGAAATTTTTTTTTTTTACTGCTTTGCGTACAACTTATGTATATATTTTAAAAAGAAAAATATAAAAAATAACGTTCCGAAAATTTTAAACGACTGATTTTGGCGTTTTTAAAGGGATAACACTATCGATGCTTTTTTCCGATATATCGATTTCAATAAAAAATTTCGATAACAATTATTTTCGATTATCAACGATTGGATTTTATAGACAATTTACGTAAATATTAAATGTAATTAATTTTGCTAAATGAATTTTTTCACGTACGAAACAAAAATAAATTAAATTAAATGATTACAATAACGTTACGAAAGTATATCTATATTTAAATATATATATATATATATATATATATATATATATATATATATATATATATATATATATATATATTAATATAATATATATATATATTTATATATATATATATATTATTATATATATATAATATATAATTATATAATATATATATATATATATATATATATATAGTGATTTTTTTTAATGTATTATTATGATACTAACAAATTTGACTACTGATAGCCAGGATAAAAAATAATAATAAAGTTATTATTTAATAAAATAGTACTATTTATTTAAGCATCGTACGGGTCCTTATAAGTTTCATGGTGCAGATAGTTTTTTTTTTTCATTTACTATTATATGATCCTAATTCCTAACAATAAATTTCAATGGGAATAGACAGGATCAAAAAACATGCTAAACACAAAAAAAGTTAATTATTTAATGTACTTTTTTGTGCATCGTACGTATGGCAGCGCACGGGGTGCAGAGACTCTCGGGATATTTTCTGTAGTGCAAAAATCTTACCCGAAAAAAAGAAAAACATTGTTACGGCATCGTTGATCCATATAGGTTGAGTTTTACTGCATCGTCGATCTATATAGGTTAGGTTGAGTTTTACTGCCCTCTAAGTTCAGGTTATGATGTTTTGTTATGTATACACATAATATATATATGAAGAAAAAACCAATACGGAGCGTATTTTACCCAATCTTAAATTCTTTCACGCATTAGCACTAAAATGCGTTTTCTTCCTCATGCCAAATGATCGTTTTGCTTACTTTATTAATTTTTAATATTCTCGTATCTTTCTCATTCCTATCTTAATTAATTGCTAGAATCATATACTATTAATATACGAAAAAAAAACATTTATCTGCACCATGAAACTTATAAGGTCTATCGTACATTTGGCGGTTACCGGGAAGCGAGAAGACCGCAATATTTTCCGAAATGCAAAAAATCTTATTTAAAAAAAAAAAAAAAACCTAAAACAAGAGAAAAAATGTTACGGCAAAGTAGATCCATCTTGGTTCGGTATTGGGTTACTGCATTGTCGATCCATATTGGCTTACAACCTAGTTAAGTTTTAGCTTAACCTAGTTAAGCCTTGCAGTGGCGGAGGGGCTTACTTCCACCCAGAGACAGTCTGATGCCTAAGTAGCGGAGGCCTCTGGGGGAAAAACTAAGTTGCCGCCCCCAATCCACGGTGGAACAGCATACGCCAAGGGATGCATGGCCGGAGGGAAGTTCGGTCTCAAGTATGCGGACTCAGGATACCAGGCGACCTCCTGTTTCAATTTAGCCTTCCCGCAGTATGAGGCTCTGCTGCGGGTGACCGAATGATTCCTCAGTTTTACTTATTCTTTTATGGATTCGAAAAAACTTTTACAGGGGGGGCACCCCCTTAAGTGCGCCACTCCCAAAGGCCTCAAGGCCTTCTTTGGATTCCCCCGAAACCTCAACTGAAAAGGGGCTTACAGTCCCTGTCAGGGGGGTGGAAGAGGAATCCAACCTGGCTGCTGCGACCCCATTAGGGGTTACAACATCTAATATCGAGGAGTCTATTCAAAAGCTCCAACTAACAATGCCGCGTCTTTTAGGCGTGGCCAGAAGAAGATACAGGTGGCTAATGAAAAATGGACACGATCCTTCAGAGGCCCGCAAACTAGCTCTCGTGCCTGTTTTTCCCTCACCTGCGGATAAAAGAGCGCGCCTTAATGACTCTACGCCAGTGGGGGTGCCCAAGAAACCTAGGACTGGAAGTGAAGGGAGCGCAAGCGCCCACGCTACCTCAAGTCCTACCTTAAATACAATTAGAATAGGAATAGTCTCTAAAGACTATCCACAAGAAATCTTGACAATGGAACAACTCAAGGCCATACAAGAAGGAATCCTGGGCAGGATCGTGGAACTAGTTAGTGGCACCAAACAGCCAAAGTTTTACGGCTCTATCCTCAAAGGCGGGTGGGGGCAGTTCAACTGCGACGATGAGGCCACAGCAGAGTGGCTGAAACTCGTTGTTGGACAACTGAAACCTTGGGAGGGGGCAGACCTAAGGACAGTGGAGGGGGATGAAATCCCCCGACCCATAGTACTGACTGGTCTCTTCCAGAATAGTGCAAAGGATGGGAACGATAAGATCCTAACCTTTGTAAAGGCACAGAACCTTGGCCTGAACACTGACGAGTGGAGGGTCCTGAAAAGGGAAGAGAGGGGCGATTCTGTGCACCTCGTCCTTTCTCTTGACCAGCACTCTGAAACCAAGCTGAGAGCCCAAAACCATCTGCTCAGCTATAAATTTGGCACTGTTGGACTCAGGAAGAGGAGCGGGAAACCCGAGGGGGGGAGTAGGCTCCCCACCTCTGGCGGAACGGCCTCACCTGAGGACTACATTCCGAAGGAAAAGGGGAAAACCTTGGCTCTTAAAGAAAAGGTAACACCCTCTGGTTCACAGCCAAAGAAGAAAATACAAACTGCAAAGAGTGGGAAAGAAGGCCAAACAAAATCGGCCTTGGCAAGGGGATCAAGTCAGAACCCCAAACCCAAATCTGCATAATGGACAATAAAAACAATCTGAGCTGCCTTCAAATTAACTTGCACCACGCAAAGGCAGCAACTGATGCTCTCGTCCGGACCTTTGTATGCGAGAGGCTGCAAATAGCCCTCATACAGGAGCCATGGGTGAGAGAAGGAACAATCAAAGGAATACCAAGTGGAATGGGTAAGCTGCTCTACTGTCGGGACCATGGCGCGCCTCGTGCGGCGATGGTCATCGGTGGTGGGGTCAATGCCCTGTCCATTCCAGAGTTCACCACAAGGGACCTAATAGCAGCCCTAGTAGAGGTGCCAACCGCGCGGGGTGTGCAAGAGGTAGTAATTGCCTCGGCATACTTTTGCGGGGACTCTAATGAAGCACCTCCGGAAGAAATTCACAGGCTTGCTCAATACTGTCAGCGGACCTGCAGGGGACTGATTTTGGGATGCGATGCAAATGCCCATCACACCCTGTGGGGCAGCAAGGACATCAACAACAGAGGTGAGTGTATTTTAGAATTCTTAGCTCAATATGGTATTGATGTGGTGAATGAGGGCAGTAAGCCCACATTCATCACATCGAACAGACAAGAGGTCTTAGACCTAACCTTAATAAATGCCACTCGTGGCATACAGATCTCGAACTGGTATGTGTCTGATGAAGTATCTCATTCGGACCATAGACACATCAGGTTCGGAATCATAGCTTTGGAGAGAGTAGAGGAGGAGCGGAGAATACCTAAGCTAACAAACTGGAGCTTGTATAAAGAGCTCCTTAAACAGCGCGTAGAGGATATGGAGGGACTGTTTGATGTACAGGACCTAGATGTATCCACTACCCAACTGCAATCAATCATACAAGATTCATATGAAAATAGTTGTCCTCTGAAAAAAGCAGGATAACTAGAAGCGTCCCCTGGTGGAATCAAGAGCTAACCACTCTAAGATCTAAAACCAGGAAACTCTTCAATAAAGCTAAGCGGGATAAAAATTGGGAAGCATACAAAACTGCCCTAACCGCTTATAACAGGGAACTTAGGAAATCCAAAAGAAGATCATGGAAGTCTCTATGTGAAAGCATTGAGAGCCAATCTGAAACTGCGCGTCTACATAAAGTGCTCTCAAAGGACCAATCTAATGGGCCGAGCCTTCTCTTAAAGAAAGACGGCAGATATACAAAGGACCACAGGGAAACCTTAGTGGAACTTATAAACACTCACTTTCCGCACAATGTAATAGTTGACGACGGGGAGGAAGTAGATATATGGGATGATAGAAGACCCAATAGATGGACGGAAAGTCTGTCTGGAAGAGTCTTCTCCCCTGATAGGGTAGAATGGGCAATAAATTCCTTCGGCCCATATAAATCTCCTGGAGGGGATGGCATATTCCCAGCCTTGCTTCAACAAGGAATGGAGAGTCTGCTTCCGCTGCTGGTGAGGGTATTTAGGGCAAGCTATGCCCTGGGATACATTCCCCGGCTGTGGAGGAAAGTAAGGGTGGTTTTTATCCCCAAGACGGGGAGACGGTCCACGTCTGACCCCAGATCCAATCGACCTATAAGTCTTACATCATTTCTTTTGAAAACAATGGAAAAGGTGCTAGACTACCACATAAGGGTGGAAAATTCTATAGAAAAGAAAATCCATCCTAATCAATGGGCCTACCAGTCCGGTAGATCAACAGTTGGCGCACTAGATAGCTTGGTATCCAAGATAGAAGGAGCGCTAGATCACAAGGAGGTGGCGGTTTGTGCTTTCCTGGATGTGCAGGGTGCTTTTGATAGCACCATGCATGTGACCATGGAGGATGCCGCCGCCTCCAAGGGCGTCGGACCCTCAACGATTGCCTGGATAAAAGCAATGTTGGGGACAAGACGTATTACGGCTGAACTGGGAGGGGAGATGATCACTGTGACATCTGAGAGGGGATGCCCCCAAGGAGGGGTACTTTCACCCCTGTTATGGACCATGGTGGTTGATAGTCTCCTCACCAAACTCAGTGAATCCGGATTCGAGGTGCAAGGATACGCGGATGACCTTGTAATTATTATTAGAGGCAAACACATAGAGGTCTTAATGGAACTCATGCAACATGCCCTAACCATGGAGGCACTGATAGGCCTCCTTCCTCTGCACTTGCACGTTAGAAGGGAGGCCATGTCATGTGCAACCAGATTGGCCATTCTTGGTCAAATTAAACTAAGAACTGGACTCGGACACCTTCGAATTTTGGAAGAAGTACCAGAGATACAAATGGGCATTGTAGTTTCGGACTTAATGCCAAAACAAAAAAGCTTTGGAAAGAAGTATAAAATCCTTCTTACAAATCGTTCAACTTGGGATAATGGAGGTCCTAAACTTGAATCAGGAACCAATATGTGGTACACTGATGGATCGGTGATGGATGGTGGGACTGGCGCGGGACTGGTGGGACCCAATTGCAGGCGCAGTATAGCCCTGGGTACTTTTCCCACCATCTTTCAGGCAGAGATTTACGCTATAATGGCTTGTGCCAGAATAAACATAGAAAAAGGGATGCGAGGGGCAAAGATCGCTGTGGCAACTGATAGTCAGGCGGCTATCGGGGCTCTGAGCTCCTGCATGTATGACTCTAAACTGGTTTGGGAATGTCAACGTACCCTACAGCAACTGGCTCAACACAACAGAATTAATCTGATGTGGGTGCCGGGGCATCAAGGTGTACCAGGCAATGAGGAGGCTGATCGCCTCGCTAAGGAAGGAGCCAGAACCGCCTACTGTGGTCCGGAACCCTTCTGTGGACTTTCTAAGGCCCACATTAAAGAATTTCTGACACAATGGGAACACAAAGCTATGACCAATTACTGGACAAGCATCCCTGGTCTCAGACAAGCTAAAGATCTGATTGATCTTTCTCCGAGAAAGGCAAAGGAAGTGCTTGCTCTGAGTAGATCTGATCTTCGACTTTTGACTGGAATTCTGACTGGACATGGGCCAGTCAGATATCACCTCAAGAAAATGGGAAAAGTTGAATGTGATTCATGCCGATACTGCCATGAAGCAGTAGAAACGGCAGAACACATTCTATGTAATTGCGAAGCTTTAAGCTGGCAAAGATATTGGTATTGGCAGAGGGATGTACTGAAGCCTTACGATATCAAAACTTCGTCTCCTGGAAGAGTCCTGAAATTCCTGCGGAAAATCGGGATGAACCAGGAGTTTTAATAGACAAGGGCGTGTCACAAAAGATCCAAGTGGGTCGCAGTGACAAGGGGCCTCAATAGAGACCACCACCCTAACAATCTAATCTAATCTAGTTAAGTTTTAAGAAATACATAATCAATATATGAAAAAAAATCAATATGGAAAGAATTTTACCCCGAAACATTTTTTACCCTACCTTAAATTCTTTTATGTTTTAGGACTGAAATGTTTTCTTTCTCATGCAAAATAAACGTTCTTGCTTATTTTATTATTTAATTTTAAATATTTTCAAATTTCGTATCTTTATCAGCATTTTAATTAAATGTTATATATACTAAGATATGAAAAAAAAAATACATAAAACAAATTTCACGGATCCATGAAACTCATAAGGTTCTCTCTCTCTCTCTCTATATATATATATATATATATATATATATATATATATATATATATATATATATATATATATATATAATGAGGAAAGGGAGAGAGAGATAAAGATATATATAAATATTTAGAGAGAGAGAGAGAGAGTGAGAGCAGAGAGAGAGAGAGATTGAAAGATTTGATGAGAAAATCAATTTTGATTTTTGATTTTGGGAATCAGACGTCACGCGAATATAATTTGTAAACAAACTTTTTTTTAAGTTTGATTATTATTTTTAACCCTAGGGCCCTATATCTGAGTTCAAAATCTTAAAAATAGGGCTTATAGTCTATGACACAATGAAACCGCAACAATAAAGAGTGTTAAGATGATAATTTGCGATTTTTTTTGATTTTTTTGGGAATCAGTGATTTTTTTGATATTTTATTTGATTCGTAACGTCACGCGAAATATATTTTGCAAGTTACAAATTATATATCGTGACGTTACGAATCTGAAAAAAAAAAGAAGAAAATAAAAATCACAAATTGATTTTTTATAAAAAAATCAAAAAAATCACCAAAATTGCCATCCCTGTTTGTAATAATGATAATATATTACATCAGAAATAAAAGAAACATGTTTGAAACATGATCTTTTGTTGACATTTTTTAGGGTAGAAATTTGAAACAGAGTAGCCTTGCTATGATATTATTATTCTAATTTTTTATTTCTATTGAAATTAAATCACTTAAATATCCAAAAAAAAATTAAAAAATATATATATAAAAGCAAAAAATCAAAAAAAGCAAAAATCATGATTTTTTTGGAGCAAAAAATCAAGCGAAAATCAGATGAAAAAAATAAATTGATTTTTTTCCGTGCCAATATCTTCGATATATATATATATATATATATATATATATATATATATATATATATATTCAATAAAGAAAAAAATATATATATATATATATATATATATATATATATATATATATATATATATATATATATATATATATATATATATATATATATATATGAGATAGTATATATATATATATATATATATATATATATATATATATGGGCGTAGGTAGGTGGGGTAATTTGCTCTAAATTTTGGTGAAATTAGATAGGCATCTTCAAGATGAAATCCTCATGAACTGGCCCGGAAGCGGACTACCAGAATAGTGTGGACTAGCGGAGGTGCGAGCGCCTGCCAGAAATTAGCGGGATTGTATCGTATGATGATCAAAAAATGTTTCCGCTCTTTTGTTCCGCACCTTTTTTAAAAATGAAAATATAGTTTACTTTATTAAGAATTCTTATTGGTTATATACAAAGAAATATAACTTTTATTTTAAGTTTATAACTAATTATACTTTTAGTTTAAGACTTATTGTTTTTTAATAATTAAAAAATAATCTCAACCTCCTTAAAGGTGCCATATATAATAAATAACATTTAAATTGATTTTATAGACTGAATGGCTATTACCCTCATCTATAACTTTAATTAATTTTATTATTACTATAATAACTAGGTAATATCTAAATTGCTTAAACTCCATATATATATATATATATATATATATATATATATATATATATATATATATATATATATATATATATATTTAGGTTTACACAGAACTGATCAAAAAGAGGAGGAACTGAGAGGAGGAGAGAGAGGAAAGGAGGGATGTTTGACAGCACGCACTCCGCAGGAGCCTAGGTCATGATTCTACTAAAGTCTTGGACCTAAATAGACCTTCTTATGGGTGGACAGGGTGGTCAAAATATTTCAGAAGCCAGGCAGAACATTTCAGTGAGAATCCTACTCAGAATGCTGGAAGCGAACTAACACCAGCACTCCTCTCACCAAGGACATCTTTCCCTTCAGCATAGGCAGAATTTGTTGAACTTGTTCATAAAATATAATACACCTCTCCCTATTTCCGGCTGTAGAGCTAATATTTAGTATTGGTGGGGATATTTTTGAGAGGGCAAAGAGGTCAGCCTAACTGCTTTTAATTTTGAGCACCTAATCTTTTTTGAAAGGTAATATGGATCTCTTGTCCTTTGAAGACGACATTGAGGAGGAAGTGGAAAATCTTGAGATTTTGTAAATATTCATTCAATTTTTCATATAATATTATAAATAAATTTTTTGTAAGGATATATATACTATTTAGTATTTAATATTAAAATCTTTTGTGAAGTCCCACATTATTAGCGGGAGACGTGCGGACTTGCGATAGCGGAGGTTTGATGGTCTGAATACATGGGCGTAGGCAGGGGGGTGCAGGGGGGGGCACTTGCCCCCCCCCTAAATCTTGGCGAAATAAAAAACTGAACCTTAGATGTTTGCCAGACGACGTTTTTAAGGGTTTATTAGGAGAAAAACTGTAAAAAAAAAAAAAAAAAAAGATACATCAATCGATAGATACTGAAGGAGTAATTACTAATTACTAACATATTATAAACATACATTTTTTTAATAGTTTTAATGTGTTTTCGTTTTCATATTGGCTTGAAGTCAACTAGCTGTGTGCTTTTTATTCAGCTAGCTTCTTCAGACAATATTCTCCGCTGAAACTCTCAGTATGTCCATAGCATTTTTAGGACATTAGGACATTAGGACATTAGGAATATAGAGACAGTAACATGGGCCTATCGAGACTGCCCCAGTCAACCCACTCACCCAAACATGCTCATGCAAATCCAGCACCCTGGCTTGTCAATTTGTTGTAACTACAAATCCACCAATTTGGCTTAGTCAAAATAATGATATATAAATATGATAACCCCAAACCATCCACATGCATTAATAACTAAGTTATGGTCACACATGCCATCTAACAATAACTGCTATAACTAAAAACCCGCCAATTTGG
Organism: Trachelipus rathkii; assembly: GCA_015478945.1. Lineage (NCBI taxonomy): Eukaryota > Metazoa > Arthropoda > Malacostraca > Isopoda > Trachelipodidae > Trachelipus > Trachelipus rathkii. The sequence goes on along the minus strand of JABUQX010124162.1, from coordinate 3,854 downwards.
CTTCGTCAATATATTATATGATACCCAACCCATCCATAAACGAATCTAACCGCTTTCTTAAATGTTGCAATCGAACACACTCAACAACCTCCTCTGGCAGACTATTCCAAAATTTTAACAACCCTATTACTTCGAATGCATGCTTTATATCAAGATGGCATGCTTTCTTTCTTAATTTCTTATTATGCCCCTGGTCACCTGTCCATGTTCTACTATGAAAATTTTGCTGGTCTCGCAGCACAATAGATGTAAATATTTTGTAGATTTGTATCATGTCCCCTGAGAAAATCAGCCTTTCACAGAAAAAAACATCTCTAACTCCCTTCAGCCTCCTCACAGCTTCCCACCCCAAACCCAGCAAATCATCCTTGTTGCTCTACGCTGCACCTCTCTAGCATATCTAAGTCTTTCTTTTAATAAAAGGATTCAAACTTGTGCACAATACTCTATTACTGGCCCAACATAGCTATACTATACAGTTTACTTATTACTTCCTTTTCTTGTAAACAACATTATGATTTATTATGCCGTATCTTATTAGCTTTATTTCTAGCTTCCAAACATTGATTAGCTACTTAAATTACTGCTTATAATCACACCTAAATCTTTTTTTCTTTTGGTCCACAGACTCGCCCAATCCCCATTCATATCGGAGTTAAAACTTTTATTTGAGTAAACCCCAGGTGAAGAACCTTACACTTTTACTATTAAAATTCATTTTGCCACTTATCTGCCCACCCAAGAAGTTTATCAAGATCATTTTGAATCTTTTATATCCTTCACTATTACTTCTAACTGAGGTGGCCACTTTAGTATCATCTGCAAACTTAGAAACCTTGCATTTAAGTCCCTGGTCTAAATCATTTATATATATGAGGAACAATAGTGGCCCCAGCACTGAACCCTGTGGGACACCACTCTTCACTATTTCCCATGATGATTTATTCCCATTTAGTTGTACACACTGTTTTCTATTTCGCAACCACTCTTTAATCCAACCATGTACCACTAAACCTATACCACATTGCAATAACTTTTTCATCAGCCTTATGTGGGGATCAAAAGCTTTGCTAAAGTCTAAACATACAATATCAACTGGATCTCCTCGTCACGAAGTCAGTATGTATTCCATAAATTCTAAAGGTTTGTCTGATGACCTACCCTTTCTGAAACCATGCTGGGAGTCATACAATACCTTGTTATCTTCTAAATATTTCTCTATATGACCTTTCAGTAACTTTTCCAGAACCTTTACAACCAGAGATGTTAAGCTAACTGGCCTATAATTTCCCAAATCTTCCTTACTACCTTTCCAGGGTTCACACTGAAATTTTGAATTTGATTTCCCTGACTTTCCCTGACCAAATCCTCAAATTTTCTCTGACCAGCGTGTTCGTTATTTTTGGCATATAAAATATCTATTAATCATTATTGCAGCTTATTTACTCAGTTCATACATTAAATTATTGAAAATTGGCTTTAGAAACTGTTCATCATCATGGATGAATTAAAAAAAAAAATTTATTCTTTATTAATCAGCCTATACCTTTCCCCATAGCCCAAAATTCTTTTTTATTTTTTTCCAAAGTAAACGGAAATTGCGTACAAAAAAAAAAATAAATTAAAAGCTTACATTAATAGCCTAGGTGAATAACGTCCACTGTGATCACAAAAGTTCTAAATGGGGAGATTTAGGTTAACTTTTTCTTCTCAAGCATCTGAATTTTTGATTTTATAACATCTTCTGTCAAAGCTTTCAGTTTTAACATCTTTCTCTGCTCTTCAAGTTTATAGATCTATATGGATAATTTCCTTTTTTTCAACCTTTTTATTTTCTTCTTTTTTTTGGTTCTGTTTTGACTCTTTGAGATGTTTTCTTCATATCTCCTATGGGCAGCTCTTACATTTGTCAACATTTTTTGAGTGATAAGAACTTTATGAATACTTTCATGAGATCTTATAGCATTGTGCACTGTTCTTTGAGAAATCAGACTATGTTCTTTCAGATTCTCCACTAAAATTGCTTAATTTATAGAAAACCCTCCTTCCACTGTCACATTTCCATGCAAAAATATCAGTCCTAATTTAATAATTTGCCACAATTCCACATAACATTGATTCCCAGGTACTATAGAAGAAAAAAATTAATTAAGTCTCTTAAAAAGACAGTCACCATCCAAAAATATTTTGAATTTTAATTCAAGGGTAGAATGAGCTTCACTGCAAAGTAGAGTGTATTGTGCTTTTGCTTTCTAGAAAAATAGGGAGCAAATCCATGGTTAATCACATATTTACATTTCATCTGCCCCATTTTAAAATTTGAAGCTATCGCACTATCTGGAAACACTAATTTAAATGTTTCCCCTATATCTGCACACGAGTTTAAAGACATTTTATCATCCACCACCTTTAATGCCCATAGTATTTCAGATCTTGTAACATCATCTTTAATGCAAAAAGATGAAACTGATTGATAAACTGGTTTTGGTTGGTTATTAATAGAGCACTCAGGGTAATTTACAATCGGTTGAGTATGATTAGAAATTGATGGAATGGCATAATTTTCAGTGCACACACTTTCACTAATATTTGCATTATTAGAACACATAACGAAAAAAAGTTTTTTCAACCATTTGGTTGATCCTGCTGAGTTTTGATTAAATTCAAATGAGTTTCCCCTCTTGAATGTGAAACGGCTTGGCTTCTCATGTTAGATAGATCAAAGTTCTTTTTACATACTTTACAGTATGCCTTGGAACTATCAGGTACTTTACCCAACCACCTGATAAACTGTGGGTTCAGTTTGACGTCCAACCACTGGTCGTTAAAGTTAGCTTTTTTGTTTGAAGTCATTTTATAAATAAATAATAAATACCTTCAACTGCACAAAAATCCAAAATCACTTCGTCAAACCTCAAAAAAAAAAACACCTCAAAAAGTATAAATCCCAAAAAAGAAAAAGATATAAACAGATTAAGTCATAAGTCATACAGTCTAAAACACATCCATATACCAATCACCTTCAATCGAAAGGATGAACTTGGAACAACCTCTATGAACAGAATAGGAAGAATAGTAGGTAATAGTGAACTAAAAGTAAAAAGAAACAAGATAGAAGTAGATTTATGGAATGTCATTCCTCGCCCATCCTTTTCATTCACTTATCAAATACATCTCTTATTCCACAATTATACAGTAAGGAAAAAAAAATATATCAAAAATATAGTCCATGGATCATTCTTCTTATTTGGAAATTTTAAAATTTCCCTGACTTTTTTGGAATTTCCCTGACTTTCAGCATATTTTAAAACGTTTCCCTGACTTTCCCTGACCAATTTTTTTTTCCCTGACTTTCCCTGACCTTCCAGAAAGTGTGAACCCTGCTTTCTTATAAATAGGCACAACATATGCTGTTTTCCAGTCATCTGGTACCTCACCAAATGTTATAGATCGCTTAAAAATCAAATACAGTGCCTTTGCAATGCTTAAACTACCCTCTTTCAGAATTCTACCATATATACCATCAGGGCCTGCAGCTTTACTTGGATCAATATGATCTAATAAACGTTTAATATCTTTTACATCAAATTCAAATTCTGTAAGTCTATTTGTTACATGCATACAAGAACTATTAGTCTCTGAACTATTATCTAATCTTTCCTCTGTAAACACTGAAGCAAAATAAGCATTGAAAATTTGGCGGCTGATAAAGCTGTTATATATATATATATATATATATATATATATATATATATATATATATATATATATGAAAGAAAGATATATATATATAGCAGAGAGAGAAAGAGAGAGAGCAGGAAGGAATGGAATGGAATGGAATGGAATGGAAATAG